>CM046454.1:12312575-12408080 GCA_025506515.1 Flaveria trinervia | reverse complement strand
CTCCAACGCATCCATAGTTTCTTTGCTTGAGTATACTCCGAATACTGATGGAAGATCCTTCGGAATAGACTGAGTGAGCAAAGAGTATACTTCTTCTCAGCGTTGTATTTGACTTCTGAGCATCCGACATTCAACTTAGAGTAAGTTTAACTCCATTTGCTCCTACAGGCATCTGTACCCTGACTCTATTGCCTCTCACAGATTTGTATCTACTCCATTTAAGTAGATTTCAAAACGTTGCTTCCATTGTGGGTAGTCATCTAATGTTATAAGCTTCGGGGTTTATTGTGAATTCCCACTTCATTCTCCAACAACAGTAGATTCTGGATACGAGTATCTCTACTTGTTGTGTATGCAGAAAACTGGTCCTCTCCATTTCACTTAACTTTACTATTTAACAGACTGCTGATGTATGCGAATGAAGGTATGCGATTGGACTTATTCTGGAGATTGAACAAATGCAGATGGTTCAATCGTGCGACTGAACAAATGTGGATGGTTCAATCGTGCGACTGAACAAATGCGGGTGAGTCAGTCGGCCGAATGAACTAATGCGGTTGACAGTCCGAATGAGGTTCTCAATCGTACGAATGGGCGTACGAATGGGTCCAATCGTGCGGTTAGAGAATGCGAATGAAATCAGTCGTTGGCGATTGAGCCAAGCGTGCAACTGAACTTGCTAAAGTTTGATAATTCGTAGGTTAAAAGGGTTTTGGCCGTAAAACTTGAATTTTATCAAACCCTATCGTCGTATGCCGGAAAAAACTAAACTTTTAGGTCAGGAAACATCTAGACTCCGTTAGACATAAAAAGATTGGTTTTGATGAAGAAGAAACACAACTTTGTATCAAAAACTAAAATCACCACATAATCAGAGCCAAAGCTCTGATACCACTTGATAGGATCTGGTATTTGAACGAAAACAACAACTGATTAACGTGTTAACCAAACAAATAGGTGTGGAATCCTATTTGATTGGCGATCCAATCAGTGAGAACGCACGTAGACACAATAGGTATTAATCTAACGTTAAGAATCGATTAGAATCGATCTACAGCGTTCTATGAACTGGGAGTACGAACATAGAGGCTCCTGGACGGCTAGGGTACGTCTGGAGTCGAAGTGCGATCGAATGCTTCTCTATTGTTCTCAATTGTACGTTTTTTCCCACGAATTAAGTGGTATTTATAGGTTAGGGTTGCCTATTCGGGCGCGGAACCATGAGCTTGGTTCCATTCATGCGATTGAGCCATGCGGTGATACTTCATTCGACTGAATGTTCAGTCGTGCGACTGAGTCATTGCATGAAGCTGTCAGGAGTATGGACTATTTAGGCGCATGGACACTCAAGCATGGCCATTCGGACACATGACCGCTGTTTGGGCGCATGTCAAGTTGGACGCATGTGAACTTCACTTAACCAAAGTTTGAATGTATTTGTATTATAACATTATGTATCCATTCAAACAATCACAAACCTATATAATCTAGTCAATAAGCATTACTCAACTCATTAATAAAATATTAAACATTATAAATCACAACCAAACATTATCATTTCATTAAGTACCCAATATTACATAAGTGCAGGACATTCAAGACATTTACATTGAGATCAAGATCTGGTACATAAGTTATCAACACTCCCTAAATTATGGATTATTGTATGGCAAGTAACATTGATTAGAGTAACTTATTGGATACTTTGACTTGTTTGTATTGTATTATTTACCTCTATACCCGAGCACATCCACCTATGGGGACATAGGGCGTCATTGTGGCACAAGTGACGTGCTACACATGTGGAGCGATTAGACCATAACGTCTTACATTAGTTATGTGCTACGTTGTTGCACTTATTGATTAGTGTTAAAGGAGGCGTATGGATCGATATAGGATATCATTGTTATTGTTATTGAGGAGTGGTTAGGTGTGTGTGCCCACATTCCTATCTCACATATGGTGCATTAGAAATGCAACTAATGTACATATTGTTAATTGTTATTGTAATCGTCTCATATGAGTATTCCTTCTTAGATGATCATTATTATTTGATTTTCACTTGGTCATCTTATTATCATCGTTATTGATCATTGTATTGCTATTGTTTACTTCTGTTACTGAGCATTTTTGGTTCAGCCGTTGTTTCTTTTGTTGTATTCTCTTAGGTCTAAGCAGGACTCAGGGGCTCAAGAACGAGTGAAGAGAGTTAACTGAAGAGTTAGGATGAGAACATTTGGATTAACAAGACTTAATCGTATTTATTTTAAGACTTTATTTCAATATTATGGACCTATGTAGGATTTGAATGTTCTTAGTACCTCAATTTATTACTCATGAAACTCTGATTACTGCTTATGTGACACGTCAACCCTACTCGGTTGGGTGTTATAGTGGTGGTGGTGCGCGGCATGGTGGTGGGCTGGCAGTGGTGGTGGGCGGCGTTGGTGGCGGGACGACAACAATGGTGGGCGCCATGGTGGTGGGTCGGCGGTGGTTATGGGCGGCAATGGTGGTGGGACGGCGGTGGTGGTGGGCGACGTAGTGGTGGGTGGTGGCCGATGACGGTGGTGGGACGACGGTGTTGGTGGGCTCATAAAACTTGAAAAATAAATAATTAGATTCTAATCAGGTTAATTACATATCCCAATGTTAAATGACCTAATTGAAACAGTTTGAAACTTAAGTGACCTGATTGGAATAATCATAAAACTTTCTGACTATTCTATGAAAGTTTCTTTACAAAATATTTTAAAATTAATGTTTTTGAAAAGTAAAATTTGTATAAAGAAAAAATAATTAAAAGTGGGAGTTATAATAAGGAAGTTTTTTAAAATTATATTTTTTTCAACATTTATATTAAAACAATGTTTTATATATTTATCATAAAAAAAATTTCAATCATATCTTATTTTAAAAATATTTCCATTTTATTTAATATTTTATTTATTCAACATTACTAAAGATAATGTGAAAAATAGTCTAGTAACCGCTAAAGTAACTAATTGAACCAAACTAAAATATATGTAATCACACATATTTAAACTTCATATGTTAACTATCTTCTTTTGATTGAACTCGACTTTTAAAAGCAAAAGACGTAACCCTATATTTATATTATACATTAATTAATTCTAACACAAATCAAACACTATTTAAATAATCAAATAAATAAACAAACACACTCTTATTCGAATACAAACTTAACTAAATAACCTAATAATTATCTACTACTAACTAACCGATAATTATTAATTAATTAAACTAACTAAACTTTTGATTTCACTCTCTAATCGTTTTTACTTTATCCATGTTAACCTCATTTATTATAAATATCTTAAGATTAGATCCATCACCATTCACCCTTTAATTTTGATATTTATAGTTTTTATCATCTTTGTTTGAAATTGTTCATTTTCTCGATCCTTTATGGATCACAGCCTCAACTCCAATTATGTCCTAGATCTTCTTGGTTTGAGCCATTGCTTTTGATAACAATTTCTTTGGATCAAAACATTCTTATTTGACTTTTACTTTTTTCCGGATCATTAATTTAAGCCACCTTCTTATTGCCTACTATCGAGAAAAAAAGAAAAAAAACTAGTCCATTGCTTTATTAATTTTTACCTTGCCGTTGAACGAATGCATGCCACCCAATTATTCTGTTTCCCATGCTACTTTTCGGATTACTTCTGCCAATAAGAAACACCTAGTTCTTGTTCTCGGCGAGAAGAAAAGCCCGTCTTTCATCCTATCCTTGAAACGCTTGTTAATTATGCATACACTTTGTTGACGCCATTAATTGATCACACTTGCTAACCTGCTAATGATCAACTCCAACTTCAATTATAATTAAGATATTTCGTCACTATAGTTAATCTGTTTTTGACAAGAGGACGAACAGAAAAGATGTGACGAAAAAGAAAAATCTTTTTATTAGAAGTCATAACTGTGGTAAGATGCTAAGACTTATGGTCAAGAAATGTACACCCACACCCACCACTAAACAAATACAAAAATCATCATCCACAATGCTCAATCCCAACACCAATGACCAAACCTTCTATTTCAAACACATCTGCCCGTAATGCTGACCAACCCAATTATCCAAAACCAGACCCGAATGTATCATCATCTTTGATTTTCATGTGACCCGTAAAACTATTTTTAGAGTCTTCACCGTCACACGTCTCAGTATAGACAAATTCAACGTCAAATCAATGCATCACATTTTCTATTCTAAACACAATACCTTTTTTATTAATGAAGATAATTATATTAACAAATAAACAAGGATTAACAAAATATCGTAATAGTTATATTTTCCCAACAGTTATCAAAAATAAATACAAATTAAAAATAATAAAGTAAGTTTTGGCACCGTTCTCCCTATTTTTTCGTCGATAGTGTTAAATTTTTATTCCGGTAGTGTAAAGTTTTGGCCCGATAGTATAAATTTTATATGAAAATCGAGTTCGCCCCTTGCTAAAATTAATTTCGTACGAAATATTTAAGCTCCGTCAATGATTATAATTATTTCATTTACAAATGATAATACTAATGATATACATAATGATAAATCTGACATGAACTTGAGTTTTGAGTTGTTGAATTATATCAAACAAAATCGAGAGTATTGAACTAAATTTTTCTGTTGAACAATCTAACTTGATCATGAGAAAATTAATCAGGAAAATTATTATTATTATATATTACAAAAAGTAACTACATCAACAGTGATTTACATGTATGCATGTATAAAGTACATCTTTTCATCATTGGTGTATAAGTTTGCATCATTTTGAATTAATTACTATTCCTCGGTATAAAATTTAAACGCAATCTCATAACACTATAGATCTATAAGTTCTTTTTCTGCCTTTAGATTTTTGGATTTTAATATTTAAATTATTTTTAAGACATTTTGTTTTTCTATTTCAACTCTTTATCAACGTTTTAAATTTTATTAATAATCAAGTTTGGTTATTTCTAATTGCTACTACAACTATTTAAAAATGAATCGGGTAAAATTATAATTTTTCACAACTATGTGATGTTTATTTAAATTCCACATACGGAATATTAAACTTCTCTAAACTAAATTCTACAAGTGTACATTTCAATGTGTTTATTTATAAATGATTAGAATTTTAAAATCGAACCGTTACAACCTTATATCTTTCTCCTTCTTCACATGTGTCATCATTGCAACACGTGTCTTTACTATATTTTAAGCCTTTCTAAAGTTTTGGGAACTCCAATTTCTCATTTTATAATTATTGCGGAGCAATGCCCGCTGGCATTTTACTAGTTATATATAACATTTTAGAACTTGACGTAGAGTACTTCTTTCTTATTGGTCTATATAGTCACCAACCCACTTTTTTATGCTTGATGTTATAATTTCTTTCTTTTGTTTATTTTTTTCCTTTAATGTTACTTTTTTCCGGTATAGTAAATCCGGTATTATACATGCGTAAAACGAATTTCGTAAAAAAAGATTTTTTTTAATTTTTTTATAGATTCTTTTAATGAAAGAGAGAAACTAGGAAAACATTTTTGTGTTTTTATTATTTTTATGTTATTGATTTATAATTTTTTTCATTATATTTTGTTAATTATCATTTTGTTATTGAAATTTAGTGACTCACATCGGTTTCTAGAATTTTCATAAAAAATAAATTTTCTTTTAATCCCCCCCTATATATACATATAGTTACTTAGGGTAGAGTTATATTGAGAACCATCATTTTTTGTAAAAAATTTAGAAAACAATATGGACCACACATGCAAGTCACATGTCATTTCTCACTTTCTTTAATGTTCACAAAATTTTTTTTCACAATATCATTTTTTTTTGAAAAAAATCACCATTAATTTAATTAGTTTTTATCTTTCCAACATCTATGATATTTATATTTTTCTTAAAAAATCATTCATCTATTATTTATATATATGTAAATCTTGTTATACACATGTGTAATACAAGATTTACACATGTGTATGTGTAAATTCGGTATCACACACATGTAAAACGAATTTCGTAAAAAACAAAATTTTTTTAATATTTTTTATGAAAGAGGGAAATTAGGATATATTTTTATGTTTTTTATCACATGCAAGTCATGTGTTATTTCCCACTTTCTTTAATGTTCACGAATTTATTTCACAACATCATTTTTTGGAAAAAAATCACCATTAATTTCAGTATCTTTTATCTTTCCAACATATATCATACTGATATTTTTTTTTAAAAAATTTTCCATCCGTTATTTTTTGTTTTATAAATTTTATTATATTTGTATTAATTACCATTTTAACATTGAAAACTAGTTCATACCATTGGTATCCCTCTCCTAGTTACATTAATACAAAGATGTTTTAAAATGACTAATCGTTCATTGTAATTGTGTTTGAGTTTATGAATCTTGATATTTTAAAAATGTTTGCTGAAAAAATAAAATGTAGTATATTAATTTTAATAATGATTAGCAGGGCCGGCTTGACATTTTCAAGGGCCTCAAGCGAATTCAAAAAATGGGGCTTTTTATGATTTTTTTGTCATCGACATACCCTACAAATTTTACGTGTTTCGATTGTAATAGTTATCTATTTTGGCCTATTACTCAACCCGCCTAATATGCAATATTCTATTTTATTATTCATGTATGCAAACATCTTTTGATAAGCTAGTCAAATCATACGTTTAATGCATATTATTTAAATAAATACATCAACTTACTTTATGTCCCCTCTTATCAATTACATCATTTACCACACTATACATCGTAAAATAAAATATCACCATTATAATAAAGTGGTTTGAAATATTACTAAAGCCATGGTGTAAACTCATGATTTCATCACCTACTAAGTATATGAACTCATATCACTAAGATGTTTATACATGTACAAACTATATACAAATTAGTTACGGAAACAAAATGAAACATTTTGGTAGAAGATAGAAGTAAAAACAACGACCCCTTTAGCTAAAACTCGCGTATCTTATCTCGACTTATCTAGTTACGATGAAGATTTGTTAGCTTGGATCCATATAACAACTACTCTTGAGACCGTAAATTGCAGAAGCCATGTTAACAATGAAATCTGAAATTGAATTTGGGCCCCTTTGAATGTGGAGGCCTGAAGCAAGATGCTTCACTTGTATAAGGCAAAGGCCGGCCTTGATAATTAGATAGATATTAAATATATTTTTGCTCTTATTTCATCTTCTCTAGACCCTTATAGTTTGTGTACGAGAGATTTTACTAAGTTTATTTCAGTTGTTCTTTATTGATTTTGCATTTGATGAATGCTCAATGATTTTTAATTTGCTTACATAGCAGAAAATAGAGAGAATGATGCCTACATCAACATCATTTATTACTATCATGTTGCCTCCAAATTGCTTCTATTCTATGTTCTAACTATTTTGTAATCAGATGGATTCTTGTAGATTTTGAACAAAAGGAAGACTAGAAGACCCATTTGACACTCATATTGTGCTGAAAATGTTTTGTTTTTTTAAGCTTACCAGTACCAACAGGGCCGGTCTCGAGAGTCTTCGAATAAATTTAGGCCCTACCCGAGTAGAAAAATGGGCCCTATAATATAATATCAATAACCGGTATGTTAAAAATCAATAATAAGACAATAATTATTTTACCAATAAATAAAAGTACTGTAGCAAAATAATCTAATTTACTTAACCGAATCGTAAGACTCTCCTAGCATTTTTGAATTGAGTTTAGATTAGTTCGACTAAACTAATTAAAAAGTTAATGGATCCTAAGTTTCAATTGATCAAGATAATTAAATTGCTATTAGCTTTGTTAATTAATTTGTTAATAATATATAGTTATTTTTATATATACATACATATAGAATATAATTTTTTAAAATTTTAGGCTCCTTGATCGGTCATCAACCTTGCCAACCTCAGGGCCTCCATGTGTACCAACAATCTGTGTCATCGGGAGTTGCAACATAAAGCATAGATGATATGTTTGCTCTAAGAATCAAAATCAACATAAAGTTAAGGATCTTTAAGTGATGACACATCGGGAGGAAATTTGCATTGACAAAATACCCTTTTGAATGCAAATATTCAGCAAACACAGCCATATCAGATGACAGCTCCTTAAACTCCATCAATTCATCTTCTTTCTTACACTCTGTTCTCGATTTATCTCTACGATCACCACTCGAAAACAAATTCGATAACTTTTTCAAACCCTTTTCAGATTCTTGATTCTGCCCCTCATCTGATAACCCGACAGCTTCTGCGAAAAAGTGAATCCAATGCCATCGTCTCTTTAACTGAATCTTTCTCATATCTTCTCAATTCCAACTCCAATTCCCTCAATCTTTTCTCGAGTTTCCCCTTGTCATCTTCATCATCTTCGATGATAAGGGGCTCCAATGGCTTCTTATTAGGTTCCTATTTAGCTAATTCTTGCTGGAATTGAGACGAAAGTGAGATGTAAAATTGAAGTGGGTATCAAAGATTTAGTGTGAATCGAAGGGGGTTCAAGAGTGTGCGAATTTGATGCAACCAAAGGATTTTGGGGCGAATCATTTGTTGGGTTTTAGTGTCGAGAGTGCTCTTTGATTGTTTTATGGTTGATTTTGGTGCGGAGTTTTCTTGACGAGAGAAAAAATATGAAACATTTTTATTTTTTTTCTTTTTTTTTATTTTCTCTTTATATTCTTTTGATTGGGAAAAATTGTTTTTAGTCCTTATATTTCTTTCATTTTTTTACATTTTATTTCTTTTCTCTTTATAATTAATTTTAGGAACATAATTTTATTTATTTTCTTTTCATTAAAAAAAACTCTGTAACATATTTTTTTATTTTTTTTCCTTCCGTTTTTTTCTCTTAAATGAATTCGAAAACATAGCGAGCGTTTAAGTCACTTTCTAATTCTCGTTTCTATAATTACATTAAAAATATTATTTTTTTGTTATATAATATCTTTATCATTATCTTTTCTTTTTCCTCTACTCATAACAATTTTAAAAAATATTAAAAAATTTATAAGTGTTTTAATTATGTTTTCTCAAATATAAATGTAAACAGTAATATTTTATTTTTCCTTTACTAACAACCATTTCTTACAATAGGGCACATACTCACATAAAAATAGAGAGTTTACTGTGAATGGTGTGATTCAGCCGAAAACCACTTATTCTCTGGTTTGTTTTAGGGCTGTTTGGTAGGCTTTAATGATAATTAAAAGACTACCTTTAATGATTCATAGACTTTTATTAGTTAAGATGTAACATTAATGTTGAACGGTTAATAGATACCATTAAGATGTTCTCCGTTGCGATGATAAGATGAAGTAGTGAGTTCAAATCTCACTTAAAACAAAAGTGCTTAAGATTTAGCCAGTTAGTTTTTCCAGTTATAAGTTTTTTTCTAAAAAGATTGGGATGAAGTCTAGGCTAGAAAACAAATCAAATGACCCGATTTAGAAGCACCCACCATCTTCCGAAATAAAACCATACAATTATCACTCAAAAAAAGTCACACTAAAAAAATAACGTTAATTAATAAAGTTCAAAACATGTTTTTCGCTTTTACTCCATGTTCTCCGCTACAACCCGTAAAACATTAATCATCAAAGCAATATGTTTTGTAAAAAGTTATGATTCAAATCCTCACAATGCACCTCTTAAACACCACTATAACAACGACTCAAGGATGCTTTGACTCCATGTAATCATCTGTAAGCCTCAAGGATGATTAATAATGTTGTCCCTCTTAAGAATGCTCTTACATAAATATAGAAACATTTAACTTTTAATAATTTGATTATCTATATAATGTTATTTTTTTCTGACTTGCAAATTCTTAAATTACTACTATCTAACTAAAATTGTATATAAAGTTTTTATGTTTTGATTCGCTAACACAATACCTCATTGAAGGAAGAAGCAAAGAACATCGATATTATCTACAACGGGAAAATTTAATCCACGCAATGTGAAGGAGCCATACAATGACCTTAACACGATTAATAATGTGTTGTAGCGTGTCTACGAACTTTGTTACGTTCATTGCTCAATTGACACTAAACATGGTCAAACATATAAAAGAAAAGTATTTTGGTTCGTTTTGCTTTTGGAGATAAACATAAGAAAAGAACATTATGGCTTGCATGTGCCTGATAACTTCAAAAAAATACGTAATTTAAATACAGAGTAAATTAAAACGGCAATTTAAATTAAAGTAAACATAGCTTAAAGTAAAAGAAAAGAAAAAAATCAAACATATATGTAGACAATAAAGTTTGAAACTAACAATACCTAACCAATCCACCACATCCAACCTTTTATGACTAATTATCAAATAAATATATCTATTGTATCTAATTAAAAAATTTCGTTTACTACTTGTCAATCTCTAAACCTAACATTCTGTCATTTCTCATTCTTATAGACAATCTCAAATTATTTTCTCTCCACAATGGTTTCATAATAATTAAAACACTTAAAATAATTCCTCTCTCTTACTATAAATTAATTTTATTAATTGCTACATTTCTTTCTTTTATTTAAATTTTGTAAAAACAAACTATCATTTTAAAAATAGATTTTATTAAACAAATTAAAAATCACATCTTTCTATTAAAATATAAATAATAAGAAATAAACCTTTTTGAAACAAAATATGGTTAATTCGGTCATTTATTAAAAAAAAAGTGAAGTTTTCTAATAGTGGTCTTATTAAAACAATCAAAATAAGTACAAACCAGTTTTTTAATAAACAATGTAACTATATATAATAAAATTTTATAAAAAGTCTATAAATGAATTCTTAACAATGAAAATATTTAGATAAAAGATTTAAAAATAGTATAAATGTTTTTAGATCTTGAACTATTACGTATATATAATTTTAATCATATTTTATGTTAAAATATCATACTGTAACTTTTTATATTTATTATTAACTACAATCTGTTTATTAAATAGGTTTGTAGACTATTTATCTATCTGACAATCTATCTATCTATAGATAATTAAGAAAAATTATAGATAAGACATGACAAAATGTAAGTCTTATCACACTAGTTTTCTTATTTTTCTCTATTATTATTATTAATTATAATGACTACTAATAATATTACTCATATCGTTTTCAAACTAAAATATATAGTTTAATAAATAAAAACCTGTTTTTAATTAAAAACACGGTTTTAAAAAGCAAAAGTTTTATAAAATACAGAATAGAATGAGCTTTTCTAAAGAAAATTCATTTTTCTCAAAACAAAATATTTATAAACCATAATTGTTTTATAAAACAAATATTTTAAAAAATGTTATATATTTTTATTTATTTACTTCAAATAACTATTTATACGTAATTATAATCGTACTTTATCTTCAAATATGGTTTGATTAATTCATAATTCTTTATTACTAATTTATTAATATTTGAGTAAATTACACAGTTGGTCCCTATGGTTTCATCAAAATTTGGGATTTGGTCCCTGATCTTTAAAAATTACATAGATGATCCCTGATCTTTAGTTTCTCTTTCTTCTATGGTCCAAGACTCTAATAGAGTTAAATATTTAACATTAAGTTAAGCATGTGAGTTGCACACTAGTGGTATTTTTGTAATTCTCACTAGCCAATTAATACCATATTTATGGTCATGATCTTGATAACCATAAACATCATACGATCATGATAATCATAAAACCTCACAAGATCATGGTAACCCTAAAACCCTCACAAAATTGTAATCTTCAATCATAATTGATCTTTCTCTTATGAAAACAATGGTTATTTGTCATATAAGAAGCCTCTTTGAAGATTTTGGTCATGCCCTTCATTATGGTATGTTTTTACGATTACGGAAAAAGTGTTATTCGATCTATGTTCTACGATCTATGCTCTTTGTTTTTTACGTTCTATGTTCTTCGTTTTTACGATCTTTGTAATTGCAAGTTATTCGTTTAGTACGACCTCCGTTCTTTGTTTTACGAGTTATTGGTTTATTGAGTTGCTATTATTGTTCATATTTGATCTGTATATTTGCATGTTCTTTATATTATGCAATCGTTTTCAACTTGATGGATTAAAAAATTCCAAATGTGTATATGATGTGCTCAACCTGTTGGACTAAAAATTTATTATGAAGCCTTCACTTGAGAGCTAAACTTATATTTTAAATCATTTGTTTAAAAAATAATGAAACTCATTGATTTCATGTAAAATAAGTCATATGTTTACTAGAATTTCACATTATTACATACAACATATTTGAATTGAACTTACTAATTTCATGCTACTGGAACCTTAAAAAGAGATTAATGAAGTTATAGGGATTGAAAAATTTATTGATTTCATGTACTTTAAGTGTTGAAGTTTATTGAGATTCAACCACATGATTGGTCAATAAAATAGGGCTTGAATTCTTGAATAATTTATTGGGGGTTGTAACTTGAATAATTAATGTAATTTGCATGTTTCGTTGTACGTGTATGGTTCTTTTGATTTCATTTGCAGCTTAAGTTTACCATATATGGTTCATGTAATCATCCTCTATGATTCATGTTATTGCAAGTTTAATGATGCTAATGCTTTGAACTTTTACAGGAGGTAATGCTCCACTTTTCTCATTACAAATCAATCGTGGTGGACAATTTGCAAGGTTTCCTAGAAAGACATATCTCAATGGTAAAGTTAGTCACATTGATTTTGTAGATGTTGACGCATTTTTAGTTCATGAGTTGAATGACATGATTATAGAACTAGGATATGGTACTGAAAAGGATGTTGTTTACTCGTATTATAAGATTCCAGACAATAACCTTGATTTCAGTCTTAGAGCAATTGAAAATAGCAATGATGTAACTAAAATGATATAATATGTGGGTAAGTATAAACCATTGAAGTTTACCTAGAGCATCAAAAAACAATCTTGAATGGCATGATACAAACTGTTACCCCAAAACATGCTCTATTTATTGGATGGCATGATTCAAATGCAAGTGTTTCAAATGAAGAGAGTGATTGTCATGGCAATTGCATAGAAATGGTGAAACAACAAATATATGTTCATGCCATAGAAAGTAGAAAACAATGGCATATCATTAGAAATGATAAAATTCGGTTTAGGGTAATTTGTAAAGAAATCATGCCTCAATTTAAAAATGATGTAAGTGCTGATGGAATGGATGGGTCTAAGGGAACCTTAGATGGTTCTAAAAAGTCAAAAAATAATACACAACCCACTTGCCCCATGGGTATTTTATGTTTCCAATAAAGATGAAACTTGGACCGTTAAAACCTACATCAATGTCCATACTTGTTCTTAAAATAGAGATGTGAAACATTGCATTGCTAATTTCTTGGCTAAGGAAGTTCAGGAATCAATTCTACCAAACCCTAATATCCCTATAAAAGCACTTTAACATCAAGTACAAAAAAAAGTTTGAACTTCATGTCTCTAAACAAAAGATATTTAGGGCTAAAGTTATTTTAACCATGAAGATCCAAGGAGATTACGCATATCAATATGCACTATTAAGAGACTATTGTTTGGAGTCACAAGCAACCAACATAGGCACCACTGTGACGATAGATGTTGAGCCTTGTTCTGATCCTGCTAGTCCTACAAGGATGTTTAAGAGGATCTACATATGTGCAGGATCGGGTTAGTCACTTAAACACTTGGATTTCTCTCAAACTCACTTATAGAAACACTCAATTCAGATGAAGTAAAGTCTTTTACAAGAGTTGATAATAATATAGTAAGTAGTAAAGGAACACACAAAAATAAATTTTCAAGACACTTGTATATATTACTTCTCAACTCAAGATATTACAAGACTCTTACAAGCATGATATATGAGTTACAATAAGAGACTATATATACTAGATCCTATAGCCGGATATACTTTGATACCAGCTGGAAACCTAAGACTAAAGCATATACTACAATGCTAAAGTTAAGGTATCTTAGATGAAGTATTATCTAAGATATGGTAGTCATGACATGTCCATGAATTACCTTTTGTCACCAACTAAAGATGGCAACTGTACTAACATAAAAAGTAAACAGTGGATTAAAGTATGGTCAACTGCATGGCTTTTGAGAAAACACCATGCAGTATCTCAGAGATTTGCAGCGGAGTGTTAGGAAGGCCATACTTATGTCCACTGGATAATAGTAGTGTTTTCTGAAGGTAAGTTGGCTTCGGAAGAACAAGTTCTTCCGAACCCACTTATACTTCGGAAGAGGCTTCTATACTTCCGAGGCTTGAGGACTTCTGTACTTCGGAAGTTGATGTCAGATCTTTCTTTCTAAGTCTTGAACTTCGGAAGTTGGTTCTTTATCTTCGGAAGTTGGGACTTTTCCTTCGGAAGTAAGCTTTACACTTTGTCTTCGGAAGATCTCCTTTTTCCTTCAGAAGTTCCACACTTGGCTTCGGAAGTCCTTTATTTGTTGTACCAAAATCTTCTAAGTGACTTGGTTTTGGTTGCGCCAGCCTTTTTAGATCCAACAAACTCCCCCTAGGCTGATGCTACCAAAACCTCACTTATTCCTGCTTCTCAAAGCTTTCAACACTAGGGACAAAAGGTATTTGTCAGTCTCTTTGTTCTTCCCGGAAGTGGTGCTGAGAAGCTTGTACAAGTCATTGGTTGATAGGAGATCCAGTCTATCACTCTGAATGACATGTACCCTTTGTTGTGCCCCCCTGAAAAGAGTTAGTTGACAGGAGTTATAGTCATATTCCCATCTAACTATGGATTCTAGTTCAGGGCCTTCAACCATTTGTAAGAAGCTTTGCCTTGGGTTGTTGATCCCTTCCTTTCCTCCTCCTCTCTCAGTTTCAACTCTGCTTCAACCTTGCTTCTAGCAGTAAGCTCGGCCATATGAAGGCTGCCTAGATGATTTCTGATATGGGCAGCTACATAAGAGTTTGAAGGGTTGGAGAATGTCTTCTCTGCTAACTCAGCAATATCAAATCTGCTTAAGTGTAGCAGAGATGAGGCATTCAGCCTATTGAGCTCTCCATTCTCTCTTTCAACAACAAAGTTGTGATAAGACTCTTCGAACCTCCACCGGATGATCTTCTTTCTAGGTGCAAGAGGTTGTCTTGGCACCCTGTCATTTTTCTTCGTATCCAGTAGAGTCACCAGCCTTCTCCTTAACTTCTTTTCTTCCTCATTCAAAGTGTCTGAATTGAGGCCAAGGAGATTTGCAGCTTGGTCCAATGTTTCTCTGGGCAGATCAAGAAATTGATCTCTAGTGAGGGAACTTGAGGATCTGTCAACATAGGTCAATTTGACAGAATCCTCCTCACAGAGATATCTCTTAGAGTTGTACAATTTATGAGCTTGGTCTTGACTGCTTTGAATTTTTCTAAGGAGAGATGTTTAGAAGGCTGAGGGGATGGTTTAATGGGTTAATGGGTAGGTTGAGGTGTTTGGGTTCTGGCTAGAGTTTTGGGTTGGAGGATAGGAAGTTTAGGTGGTTGAGGTGAAGGAGTTGGTAGGAGTGATGGTGTAGGTTTAGGGGTGTATGGTTCAGTGGTTGGTTCGGTTTTGATGGGGAGTGAGAAGGGAATGGTTTCAGGTTGAGGTTGGGTTTGGAGTTTGGGTTGAGTGGTTGCTTTGAAGGTTATCCCATGTCCCCTTTTTTACATCTCCTTCCTCTTCCCCACGCGAATGTCAGCCTTAATGTCACTGACATGTCGCTGGAGAGTTTTTTCTGACATAGGACCCACCTGCCTGCCAGAGAAGCCATGAGCTCTGAGATAGCTTTTCATCCAGGCTTTCTCACCTATTTTCTTGGCAGCGGTCAGTCCTGCTTCCTCTTCCTTCTTCTTCTTCTTCAAAAGCTTTTCCCTTTCAGCTCTCTTTCTCTCTTTCTCCATTTGATCTTGCTCTTTGTTGAAGAGCCATAAGATCGTATCATTGTTATGTGGAGATAATTCTTCTTGAGAGAAACCTCTGGAGGTTAGGAAAGTTATCCCGTCCCTCCTGAGCTGTAGATCAGCTTCTTTTTCCTTTCTCTCCCTTTCTTCTTCCAAGGCCAACCTTGCAGCTTCTTCTTTTTGTTGTTTTAAGAGCAAGGTTGCCTTTTCCAGCTCTATTAACTCCTCTAATGGTAGCAGGAGTGCATCCTCAGTTGCAGCTTCTAGACTAACAAGTCTATCGATAATCTCTACCCTTTTTCGGTTGTTGACTGCCTCCTGGTTGGCTGCAACTGCTTTGGTACTTGCAGCTAACAGTTTTCCAGTTGTCAGCCCACCTTTTCTTTTGAGTTTCTTCAACCTTTCTTCCTCCTGAAGCTCTTCTGAAGTCATCTTCCTCTTTCCTTTGATGTCTTCAGAAGTACTAGACTTTGTGGGTTCTTGGATAGAAGATTCAGGTTGAGTAGTAGAGATGGGAGCTGGAGTTAATGCAGATGTTGGAGCTAAAGGTTGAGTGAGAAAATCCTCTCTATTAACGTCAGAAGCGAGTTCTAGAATTGCATCTGTGACTATTAGATCATCGGATAAAGAGAATAGTCCTTCCGCAGTAGCAATCTCAGCTTCGGAAGTTTGAACTTGTTCTTTCGAGGCTTTGAATTGTGCTTCGGAAGTCTGTGAAAATGCACTATCTGTCCCAACAGTTTCAGTTGTTGGGCCATCAGTCCTTGTTTCCCCTTCGAAGTTAATCTTAGGTTCCACTTGGACCTTAGGTTGACCAACTTCCTCAATAGTGGTAGAAGGTGCATTTAACCTCCGAAGCTCTTAAGCTCCGAAGTAGATCACAGACATATCAGGGCTTGGCTGTTCTATGAGAGATTCCAATAGGAACTTGTTAAAGAACCTATTAAGATCTTGGAGCATCCTTTGATCCACTTGAATAACAACTGGAGGAGGCTCAGGGAAGATTGAAGCTTGTTGCACGGGATATTTTGATCTCAAGGAAGTGAGAGCTTGACTTTGGGTTTCCTCTTGTCTTTGAGTTTATCTCTGAACACTCTCCCCCTTTTTGATAGCATCATCCTGAGAGCTTGATGAGCTAGAGGAAGAGGTCAAGGAGACCTGAATTGGTACATGCCTAACAGACCTCTCAATCTGTTTCTCAGCTAGTTTGGCCTTGAGAGTTTCAATCTCAAGTTGCTGAGTGGCAGACCTATCCTCTAAAGTCTTAACCTTGGATTCAAGATTTGAGACTTTAGAAAGTAGGTCTTGGATGGTAAGTTGCATTCTTCCCTTATCTTCTTGTGAAGAATCACGGGGAGATGAGGTAACATACCTTGTATGTTCATCCTCACCACCAGATATAGTTTCTGGGCACCCTGGTTTCCCTTGCTCAAAGATGTCTCTTTCAGAGTCATCAAAGGGCATGGTTGCCGTAGATTCAGTCTCAGTGATCTTACCACTGTCCTGAGGATCCACTGAGAATCCTCTAGTAGTGGCAACTGAATCTACATGAGTCCCCTCCACATCAATGGGACTCACCTCAGTAAAGCTTTGCTGATGGGGGCTAGAGATAAGAGGTCTCTCTGGGCTCTGTTGATCCTTGAGAGGGTGTTATGGATCAACTTCATTGCCCTTAAGAGACATAATCTCTTCATCAGTTCATATTAAAAGGTCAGTAAAGGATATGGAAGAGAAACCTAATGACCCGGGACTTTGATCAATATCTAAATTTATTGAGCCTGTGATAGGGCTGTCCCTTTTTGGCTGCTCAGGGGAGTATAGAGACTCACCTTGAGGGCTTTCAACTTGGGTAGTTGGCTTATGGGTCTGAGACTGAGGAGACTCAAGACCCATATTGAGGTCAATTGTGAAGGATGGTTGGACCTCAGGCTGAGTGGGAGCCCTTTGTTCCACTCTAGCCTTTTTGGGTAGAACATGAGGAGCTTGTTCAATCAGAGTAGATTGAACAAGGGTTCGTTTGGGGCGTCTTTGATAAGTGATCGTGATGGGTGGAGAAGGTAGTGTTGGCATTGTGGGGGTAGTTGTTGGTGTGGGTTCATCACCTGTGGGGTTAACAGGGATGTCACCAGGAGCCGTTGGCTCAGTCATACCCGGAAGAAGTGCAGTATCTCTTCCTGTGAAGTTGGTGGACACTCTCTTCAAAGTCTTGAAGATGGTTGGCCTCATTTGAGGAGCAGACAGAGCAGCTGCACAGACAATCTTGCTCTAGTCCAGCTCGCAGTTGATTATGTGCTGGAGAAACCTGGGATACATGAAGAATGTGTCCTTCTGAAGATTTCCCATGAAGTTAGTCAGCATAAATCATGAATAGTTGAAGCGGAGGCGTTTTACCAACCCATGAACAAGGCACCCAAGTTCATATGGGATTTGATCCCATCCCCTAGATTTATTCGACAAGCAGTGAAGGACTACATGTAGCAGGAACTTTCATTTGTATGAGAAGTTAAATTTGTAGACAGTTGACCTGCTAACATCTCCACCATATCTCATTTGGAGATAAGAATTGTCCAAATCTGCTTTGGGGAATTCCGTTGGAGCGCCCTCATCATGAAGCTCTAAATGCTCCCTGATGATCTGTTCAGAATGACCAACTCCTGGCCACAGATGCTTGATCGAATGACACAAACCTTATTTAGGGTTTCAATCTGACCATTTGCCCAAAATTCAGACATATGGTTTGAGTAAATTGTGGGGTTTATAGTCAGAGCGGTGTAGTAGGAAGATTGGGTTAGAAAGGAGATGATATCTGAGAAGTCAGCATCTCTTGATGAATCAAGAAGTGCGACTTGATTGTGCTGAGGGTTGAAGGCCATTTGGAAAGTTGAATGGGGATGATTTGAGCTGGGTAAAGTTGAGTAGGAGAAATTTCTAGGGCTGTAAAATTTGCAAGTAAGAGAGTGAAAGTGAACAGTCGAGATTATTTAAAAGATTGTGGAAAGGTGGTAATGGGGTTAGGATAAGGTGATGTGATGGTTTAGTGGATGAAATGACAGTGGCGGTAAGGTTAAAATCAGTTAAATAATCTGACATCATTAACAAAATCTTTGCTTTTTACAGTGTGGGGCCCAAGAAATTTACGTTACACAGTGAAATCTCTCTTCCGAGTGTAACACATTTCCGAAGGTAACTCGTCTTCTGAAGGCAATTCTTACTTCCGAAGCCAAATCTTTGCTTCCGAAGGTTAGAGTTGCTTCCGAATAGAGAATTTGTAAGTTTCGGAAGTAGATCTGATATACAATCAATCGCTTCTTCCGAGGCCAAAAATTCTTCCGAGAAGAAAGTTATCCTTTGAGAAATTATGCTTTGGAAGATATGAGAATGTCTTCCGAAGGTTAATTTCTCTTCGAAAGGAATTTACACTTAGAAAATTTCAGAGAGAATTTCTTGTAACAGTGCTTAAATTGTATTGACACAAGACTTACATATTAAAAAGGTTTTCAAAAGAGATCAGATTAATCAATGTTTATCATCCCAATAGCTGTTATGAGATACTTAAACCTTTGTTCGTCAAAAGCTTTGGTAAACAGATCAGCATATTGTTCAT
This sequence comes from Flaveria trinervia, assembly GCA_025506515.1. Lineage (NCBI taxonomy): Eukaryota > Viridiplantae > Streptophyta > Magnoliopsida > Asterales > Asteraceae > Flaveria > Flaveria trinervia. The sequence goes on along the minus strand of CM046454.1, from coordinate 12,388,573 downwards.
TTGAATCAACTTTGATTAACTTGATTAGATTTTTCTCATGAATGTCTCAAATGAAATGATACCTGATGTCAATGTGCTTAGTCTTGGAATGCTTCACTGGATTTTCAGTAATTGAGATAGCACTGTTGTTGTCAATATGGATAGGAGTACTTATAAAGTTGAATCCATAGTCTAACATCTGATTTTGAATCCATAGCAGTTGAGCACAACAGCTAGCAGCAGCAATGTATTCAGCTTCAGCAGTTGATGTAGAGACACAGGATTGTTTCTTGCATTGCCATGAGATGATCCTTCCACCAAGAAATTGACATCCTCCTGATGTTGATTTCTTGTTAATATTGCAGCCTCCATAGCCACTGTTAGAGTATCCATAAAGATTGAAATCCTTGTTTTTGGGATACCAGAGACCTAGTTTAGGTGCTCCTTTAAGGTATCTGAGGATTCTCTTAACAGCAGCTAGGTGAGACACCTTAGGAGCAGCCTGATATCTTGCACAAATGCAAGTAGCAAACATGATATCAGGTCTACTTGTTGTTAGATACATCAGAGAACCAATAATTGCCCTATACTGATGTTGATCAGTATCCTCCCCCTCGAGATCAAGACATAGATTATGGTTTCTGGGTATGGGTGTCTTGGCAGGCTTGCAATCCTTCATTTCAAATCTTTCTAAGATGTCAGAGACATATTTAGATTGATTAATGAAGAACCCTTCCTTCATTTTCTTTACCTGAATTCCAAGGAAAAAGTCCATTTTTTTCATGGAGCTCATCTCAAACTTCTTCTTCATAATGCTCTCAAAGTCCTTGCACATTTGGTCATTTGAGGAACCAAATATAATGTCATCAACATATACTTGTACGAGCAAAATGTCTTTCCAGACTTTCTGATGAAGAGAGTCTTGTCAATGGTACCTCTAGTATAACCATTCTTCAGAAGAAACTGAGACAGAGTCTCATACCATAGCCTAGTGCTTGGTGCAGCCCATATAGAGCTTTATCCAATTTGCACACATAGTGGGGTGCTGTGGATCTTCAATTCCTGGAGGTTGGCATACATAGACTTCCTTGTCTATATCCCCATATAGAAAAGCACACTTGATATCAAGTTGGTATACTGTGAAGTCCTTGGATGCAGCATAAGCAAGGAAGATCCTTACTGCCTCAAGTCTTGCAACTGGTGCGAAAACATCAGTATAATCGATTCCTTCCTCTTGAGTGTATCCTTGAACCACAAGTCTTGCCTTATTCTTGATGATCAAGCCTCTATCATCTCTCTTATTTCTGAAAACCCATTTGGTGCCTATAGGTACTTAACCAGATGGTAATGGACATAGGTTCCATACCTTCTGTCTCTTGAATTGAAGTAGCTCCTCTTGCATCGATTCAATCCAGCTACTATCTTTCAAGGCATCTTCTACCTTCTTGGGTTCCATCTGAGATAGAAAGCATGAGTACAAGTAGACATTCCTTTGATGAGTCTGTCCTCTTGTTCTCACACCCTCAAAGACATTCCCTATGATATTCTCAGTTGGATGAGTGTTGTGAATCCTAAGACGAGGAATCACTTCTAGTTGCAGAGATAGATCCAGGTTAGACATATTCTGCTCAGGAACTAGAACACTCTGTCCAGCTGCTGTTTTAAAGTCATTCAATGAGGACTGATTGAATGAATGAGAAACATCATCAATAGTTGGCTGTGAAGTACTATTAACAGTTACATGTTCCTTCAGAATACTACCTCCTTCTACTTGGTGTTGTAGTGAATCACCTGATGAGTTTTGAGGCTCAGTAGGTGACTCACTTGTTGAAGCTTCACTATTCCTTGATATAGTTAAACTGTAGGATCTGTGAATAGTGGAAGCTTGATGTATTGCAGCACTTGGAGAATTTGGTCTAGGCCTGGGAAGCCCAAACAGTTGATCATTAGCAGCAGCATCAGCATCATTTTGAGCACCTATTCCAACTGAAACATTCTCACAAGAGGGTTTAGAATAGTTTGAAAACAATTCTAAATCAAAGATGTGATCAGGTCCATTCCCCCTAACACAAGGAGTGTGCTCATTAACAACTATATTGGATGACTCCTCAAATTGTTGATTCTTAATGTTGTATACTCTGTAAGCTTTAGAGCTAGAAGAGTATCCAACAAAGATAGCAACAAGAACTCTGTTCTGCACATAGCATGCAGTGCTGACTGCCTCTGCCCAGAATGTTAGAGGTAGCTTTGAATCAGCTAACATAGTTCGAGCAGCCTCAATAAGTGTCCTATTCCTTCTCTCAGCAACACCGTTTTGTTGAGGAGTTCTGGGAGCACTATATTGTCTGGCAATCCCTTTTGAGTTACAGAATGAGTCAAGAACAAAGTTCTTAAACTCAGTCCCTTGATCACATCTAATTATTTTAACCATGTGATCAATTTGATTTTCTATTTTAAGAATAAAAGATTTTAATGTTTCAGCAGTTTCATCTTCAGTTCTTAAAAAGAATACCCATATGAATCTTGTAAAATCATCAACTATCACAAGGCAATATGATTTCCTTCCACTGCTCATTATACTTGTGGGACCAAAAAAATCCATGTGCAATAAGTGCAATGGAGTAGTGATAGAGTTAACACATTTGGATTTATGAGACGTCCTGTGTTGTTTCCTTTCAGGCATGCAACACAGTTGTCTTTGCAGAAAAACTCCTTTTTAGGCAAACCATGTACCAAGTTGTTTTTAGCCAATTTATTCATTGTCTTAAAATTACATGACACATACGTTTATGCCACAGTGTTGACTCGTCACTATCAGCTTTGGAAAGAAAGCATGATACTTCACCCATTGGGGAAGCATTGTTCATATCAAGCTTGTACATATCCCCTTTCCTGGGAGATCTAAGAAGCACCAATTTCGGAGGAATTGTCATCCCTGATTTGAGGATAATGCACTCATGTTCTGTGAAAAGCATTTGGTGCTTTTGATCACAGAATTGAGAAACACTTAACAGATTGTGTTCAAGCTGTTTGACAAAGTTAACTTTGTCAACTGTTAACATACCATTGGATATACTCCCTCTGCCAGAAATATATCATCCGGCCTCACCTCCTAACTGGACAGGACCTCCATCATAATGTTGAAATTATTGAAGGAGAGATCTGTTCCCTGTCATGTGCCTGGAGCATCCACTATCCACAATCCAAATGTTGTTATTCTTGTCATATGGATGTCCCTTATTTTAATCTGTTCCGGCCATGAGTGTCACACCCCAACCTTGACGGCGGAAACGTCGAGATGTGAGGGTTAAGATTGTTCACAGCCACATAACGCAATAATAAATTGTAAATATTATTATCATAAGTCTTGAAATACAAACACAATCATAATTCCCAAACAAGTAATAAGTTCGAATGCAACAAAAACATAGAGTAAACTTTTTATTCCATTTACTAGGTCCAAATCCTAGATTATGGCATGCTTCAAAAAGATCACTTTAAGCTTGAGGTTGACCTGAAACATGATAAAAATAAGAGTCAACTAAAATAGTTGGTGAGTTTCCAAGGTTTTCATACATAAAAAAAATTCAAGTAGCAATTCATGTCATAAGTTATAAGCTAGTAAGGTTATAGAACACATATCATTACAACCAAACCTCGACTTGATTACAAGTATAAAAGATTGGCTAAGTGTATTTGGTTCCCTAGTGCACAAGCATACGGCTCCTAGGAGTCGGCAATACATCGACTTTAGCACCAAATAGGCTTGTCAGGCCCAAAGATCTAAGACGTTGCCAGGCTAGCAATAGTTAATGATTGTAATCAAACTATGTATCTCATATAAACACTTACAATAACAAATAACCATGACAAAATAATAAGTTGAATTGCACGTGATTTACAAGTCTCAAACGTATAAGTGTATCATGTATAAGTTATCATGTTTCACCCCAAAATAGTGTGAAATAAAGAAAAAAAAAGGGCAAGAAAACTCACTTGACAATAAATATATAATGGCGGTTTAATAATAATATTAACAAGCGTCGCTCCAAGGTGTATCGTCACAAGACACCTAGATATATATTACAAGATTTAAACTTAAACATAATGATTTAACTAATTAATGAGTACTAGGGTTAAGTGGAGTTTGAGGTTTGTTAAATAATTATATTTAACAAATGAAAATCATTTATATTTTCTAAAAAAAATATATATATATATTTATGTTTTATACTAATTATGTGAAAAAAAAGAAATACTAATAACATTTTGAAAGTTTTATAAATTTGAATAGATTTTCTTTTATAGCAAAAAGAATTATGTACTATTAAACGATATTAAAAGAAACATTTTGAAACAATAATAATTTTTAGTTATTATTTGTAATCCATTTTATTATTCATAAAAAAAAAAAAGAAGAAAGAAGAAAAAAAAATATAATAATAATTACTTAGACTAAAAAAATATACAGAAAATATATGGTGGCTTTTTGAAAATATTTAAAGTTTAAAAAATAATTTTTATATATATTAAAACGTTTTTATAATTTAATTAAGGGTTAAAACCCTTTAAAAAATAACATGATGGTGCCCGGGTTCGAACTCGGGACCTCATGTGTGTGAGTGGAGTAACATAACCAGTGAACCAAGGCATCCAGCCGCGATAGTGTTCGCGTTTAAATTAATAAAAAGCATAACTAAACAACACCCCCAAATCCTTAAGAACCCTAGAACCCGATCGATCCAAATTGATTGTCAATTCGAGGTTGTTGATCGAATTAACCATGGGGCTTTTGTTCCCCATGCTAAAACGAGCATATTCATGTATGTAATTTACCCGAACAAGTTCGAATTGAAGGTGAACCCAACGATGCACAAGTCGCGGTCAAAGGGAGATGCAGAAACGATGTAAACGTTGATGATAACACAATTAACCTTGTGTATAGCTTCGTATGTCAAGCTAGATCCAAAGCCCCTTATCGATTTCAAATCTTGATGTTCGGAAGATAGCGTTCGAGTATGTTGCAGCTCGTGATCAACCGAGAGAATCGAATGAGATGTTTTTGTTTATTTCAGGTGAAATTGATGATTTCAATCGATTAGAATCAGATAAACGCTCGTTTTGGTTCAGTTAATTGGGTTATGATTGGAGTTTAATGCTCAAACGGTTATGGATCTTAACGTGCTTCGGTTACACCTTCGAATGGAGTTTGTAACCGATTGATAACGCCTAAAGTTCATAACGAGGTTCGAATTGTGTTCACGAAGCGATTGGTATAATTTGGGAATAAAACGGATGAATTTTTACGGAGTTTGGAACCTCGCCGGCGCCGTGTCGGAGTTCCGCCGGCCGGCGGCCGGAAAATCGGGGTAAAGGGGGCGGGTGGTTTGGGGTTTTAATTGTATTTACACAATTGGTCCCTGCAGTTTTGTTCTTATTAAATTATGCTCAAAACTTGCATTTAAAGTTTTAAAGAATAACTATTTAACCCCCTTGAACTTAATTAAGTTTTAACTTTGTTAACTTTGATAACTTATTATTATTATTTTTATTATCATTATTATTATTATTATTATAATTATTATTATTATTATTATTTTTACATAATAGTATTTATACTTTTATTAATATTAACATTATTATCATATAATATTTATAACTTTAAATTAAATAAGAAAAAAATCATACATAAATAGCCCACCAAGTTTCATAAATCGCATAAATGGCCCTTACAAGAACTAACAAAATTAACTTTTAGTTAACAAAAAAAAACGAGATGTTACAGTCTCCCCAACTTGAAATAATTTCGTCCCGAAATTAAGAAAAATGAAACTATACAAATAAGAACGGGTATTTCTTCTTCATGTGCTCCTCTCGTTCCCAAGTAAATTCAGCGCCACGTTTATTTTCCCAACGAACCTTGACGATTGGGGTTGTTGTGGTTCTAGTCTTCTTCATTATACGATCCATGATCTCTACAGGTTTCTCGACAAAATGTAATGACTCGTCAATCTGAATGTCTTCCAGCGGAACATACAGACTTTCGTCGGCCAAACACTTCTCAAATTTGAGACGTGGAACACAGGATGAATTCCACTAAGGTCGGAAGGTAACTCTAGTTTATAAGCAACTTTCCCAATCCTTTTCAGGATTTTGAAAGGTCCTACAAACCTTGGAGCCAGTTTGCCCTTCTTTCCAAAACGAACCACCCCTTTCCACGGTGAAACCTTGAGAAGAACCATCCCCCCAACTTGGAATTCTAATGGCTTACGTCGCTTATCAGCATAACTCTTTTGACGACTTCTCGCCACTTCAAGGTTCTTGCGAATTATAGAAACTTTATCGGTCGTCTCTTGTATAAGTTCAGGACCAGTGATGAAGTTTTCACCAACGTCGGTCCAACAGATCGGTGAACGACATTTTCGACCATAAAGTGCTTCAAACGGTGCCATCTTGATACTCGAGTGGTAACTATTGTTATACGAAAATTCCGCGAGCGGTAGATGCGTATCCCAATCGCCACCAAAGTCAAGAACACAGAGACGTAGCAAATCCTCTAAAGTTTGGATCGTTCGCTCGGTTTGACCATCAGTTTGAGGATGGTAAGCCGTGCTTAGATCTAATTGTGTACCCAAAAGTTCTTGCATAGACGACCAAAAATGTGAAGTGAAACGAGCGTCACGGTCGGATATGATGTGCAGAGGTATCCCATGACGACTTACAATCTCATCAACGTATATACGAGCTAACTTTGATGTCTTGTAAGTGTCACGTATGGGTATAAAATGTGCCGACTTGGTCAATCGGTCAACGATCACCCATATGCTATCATGTCCTCGAGAGGTTCGGGGTAGCTTTGTTATGAAGTCCATGGATATGTGTTCCCATTTCCACATAGGGATCTCGGGTTGCTCAAGTAATCCACTTGGACGTTGATGTTCGGCTTTAACTTTCGTACATGTGAGGCACTTAGCTACATAATTGCTATGTCTTTCTTCATTCCAGGCCACCAATATTGACCACGTAGGTCCATGTACATCTTATCGGAACCAGGATGAATAGAATAACGAGTTTGATGAGCTTCGTTCATAATAAAGGTACGAATGTTATCGCGATTTGGAACCCAAATACGATTGGCGAAGTACATCAATCCATTGGATTTTTTTCCAATTGGGTTAGAAGATTATGCTCCAACTCATCCTTCATTCTCCCTTCTCGTTGAACCATTTGTTGAGCCTCCAGGATGCTAGACTCGATGTCACTCTCTATTCTCAGGTTTGTAGTAGTACGGTGGTCTCATTGACATCTAGTCGAATTTCAGTATCGAACTCTCCCATGGTGTCAAACCATTGACGTCGATCTCGAATTTCTTGAAATGAGATCATCTTGTTGTGAATCTTTCGGCTCAGTGCATCGGCCACAACGTTTGCTTTACCAGGATGGTAACGAATGTCACAATCATAGTCACTAATCAACTCCACCCACGACGTTGTCTCATGTTGAGATCTTTTTGATTGAAAACGTGTTGAAGGCTTTTGTGATCGGTGTAGACTATACATTGCGTACCATACAGGTAGTGCCTCCAAATCTTCAAAGCAAATACAACAGCACCAAGCTCGAGATCGTGGGTTGTATAATTCACCTCGTGAACCTTCAATTGTCTCGACGCATAAGCTATGACCTTCCCTCGTTGCATGAGAACACAACCAAGGCCTTGCTTAGATGCATCACAATACACGGTGAAATCGTCGTTTCCATCGGGTAGGGTCAATATAGGAGCATTGCACAACTTATGCTTTAACGCTTCAAAAGCTTCTTCTTGCTCGGTACCCCACTCGAATGGTTTATTCTTTTGTGTCAAAGTAGTGAGCGGCTTCGCGATCCTCGAGAAATTGGCGATGAATCGCCGATAATAACCAGCAAGACCAAGAAAGAACGAACTTCGGTAGGAGTTGTAAGAATACACCAATTCTTCACAGCTTCCACCTTTGCAGGATCAACGTGAATCCCTTGGCTATTCACCACGTGTCCTAGAAATTGAACTTCTTCGAGCCAGAAATCACACTTCGAGAACTTTGCGTACAATTGCTCTTTCTTTAACAACTCCAGAACCAATCTCAAATGCAGCTCATGTTCGGTGTTGGACTTGGAATAGATAAGTATGTCATCAATAAAGACGATCACAAACTTGTCTAGATAAGGCTTGCATACTCGGTTCATGAGATCCATGAAGACAGCAGGAGCATTGGTTAAACCAAAAGGCATCACCATAAACTCATAGTGTCCATAACGAGTACGAAAAGCGTCTTTGGAATGTCATCCTCATGAACTCGTAATTGATGATATCCAGAACGTAGATCAATTTTCGAGAATATGGCAGCTCCTTGAAGTTGATCAAACAAGTCATCGATGCGAGGAAGAGGATAACGATTCTTGATGGTAAGTTTGTTAAGCTCGCGATAATCGATGCACATACGAAACGATCCATCTTTCTTCTTCACGAAAAGAACAGGTGCACCCCAAGGCGAAGAACTAGGACGGATGAAGCCCTTCTCGGACAGCTCTTGCAGTTGACAAGAGAGTTCTTGCATTTCCGATGGTGCAAGCCGATACGGTGACTTGGCCACGGGGTTTGCTCCCGGTATCAAGTCAATTTTAAACTCGACTTCACGCACGGGAGGTAAACCACTAAGGTCATCGGGAAATACTTCAGGAAAGTCCCGTACGATAGGGACATCCTTAAGTTCTTTCCCTTTGACTTTCGTGTTGACCACATAAGCCAAGAAAGCCATATACTTCTTGTTTAAGCACTTTCGGGCTTGATGCAAGACATGAGTTTAAGCCCTTTAGAAGATTTTTCACCGAACACCTTCAACGTATCTCCAGAGGTAGCGGTATACGAATGCACTTCTCGAAACAAATGATCTCAGCATGGTGTTTGGCTAACCAATCCATACCAATGATGACGTCAAAGCTTCCAAGTTTCATAGGGATAAGATCGATTAGAAAATCATGCGTGTCAAGACTTAAGATACAATCACGAACGATAACGTCAACGGTAATTGGTTCTCCATCGGCAACTTCAACAGTAAGAGGTCTTTCTAGTTTCGTATGTGGCTTAGCAAGTATGGGTTCAAACTCTAATGAAACAAAACTTTTATCGGCTCCAGAATCAAATAGGACATAGGCATAAGTTTTGTTAATAAGGAACATACCTGTTCAATTTTTTTAAGGTATTTAACAATACAGGTAAAATATGAAATAAATTCGATCACAAAATTTAAGGGTGAGTTAACGTACCATTCACCACATCGTTGTTTGCTTGTGCTTGGTTAGCGTTGATGTTGAAAGCACGTCCTCGGGCTTGTGGAACATTACCCACAAGACGAGGGAATTGTGGGCGAAAATGGCCAGGTTCCCCACAGTTGTAGCAAACACGGTTTGTGACCACAACGGCATTGTTAGGTGCACGGTGGCAAGTCGCCACCAAATGACCATATTTACCGCACAAGGTGCAAATGCGGCATGGTTGATTCCCCGGGTGATGATACCTACACGTGCTGCACATCGGTTGAGGACCAGCATAAGCCCTAGCCCCAGGCACTTGTGCCACAGATGTAGCCGCAGGTACAGGTTGCCTTTGGAGTTGTTTAGGTGCAGCCACGGCATAGTTACGCGCCGGTGTGAACTTGCGCTTCTTGTTGTTGTTATGGCTGTTAGACGTTTCAGCTTTGGTCTCCTTAACCGCCTCGGTAGCCGTCTTCTCTACCTTCTTTGCACCCTTCACAGACATGGTGCCCGCTCTTATATGGTTCTCGGTGAGTTGAGCGGTGATTGTAATGGCTTCTTCCAAGGTTGTGGGTCGGCTACCCACCACAGCATCTTGAATTTGGGGTGGTACACCCTTTGAACTTCTCGATGTTGCGGGGAACAGTGTCGACCATATGGGGCAGCAGTATACTCAACTCATGATGTCTAGTTGAGTAGGCCAAATGATCACCATCATTTTGTTTCAAATTCCAAAACTCTTCTTCCAACTTTTGCAATTCACTTCTTGGGCAGAACTTCGCGATGGCGATGTTCTTGAACTCTTCCCATGTAAGTGCTAAAATGGCATCGGGTCCACGATTCCTCTTCTCGCTATTCCACCAGGTAAGAGCCCTTTGTTGGAACATACTAGTGGCATAACGAACCTTGAGTGCATCGGGACACTCACAATTGATAAAGGTATTCTCCATGCTTTCGAACCACTCAAGAAGACCAGTGGCTCCTTCCTTGCCACTAAAACTAGTGGGCTTGCAAGAGCTGAAGTGTTTGAAGGTGCAAGTTTGATTATTCCCGTGTTGATTGTTCCCGTTTTGATTGTTGCTATTCTCTCCATGCTTTCACACCCCAACCTTGACGGCGGAAACGTCGAGATGTGAGGGTTAAGATTGTTCACAGCCACATAACGCAATAATAAATTGTAAATATTATTATCATAAGTCTTGAAATACAAACACAATCATAATTCCAAACAAGTAATAAGTTCAAATGCAAAAAACATAGAGTAAACTTTTTATTCCATTTACTAGGTCCAAATCCTAGATTATGGCATGCTTCAAAAAGATCACTTTAAGCTTGAGGTTGACCTGAAACATGATAAAAATAAGAGTCAACTAAAATAGTTGGTGAGTTTCCAAGGTTTTCATACATAATAAAAAAAATTCAAGTAGCAATTCATGTCATAAGTTATAAGCTAGTAAGGTTATAGAACACATATCATTACAACCAAACCTCGACTTGATTACAAGTATAAAATTGGCTAAGTGTATTTGGTTCCCTAGTGCACAAGCATACGGCTCCTAGGAGTCGGCAATACATCGACTTTAGCACCAAATAGGCTTGTCAGGCCCAAAGATCTAAGACGTTGCCAGGCTAGCAATAGTTAATGATTGTAATCAAACTATGTATCTCATATAAACACTTACAATAAACAAATAACCATGACAAAATAATAAGTTGAATTGCACGTGATTTACAAGTCTCAAACGTGTATAAGTGTATCATGTATAAGTTATCATGTTTCACCCCAAAAGTGTGAAATAAAGAAAAAAAAAGGGCAAGAAAACTCACTTGACAATAAATATAAATGGCGGTTTAATAATAATATTAACAAGCGTCGCTCCAAGGTGTATCGTCACAAGACACCTAGATATATATATTACAAGATTTAAACTTAAACATAATGATTTAACTAATTAATGAGTACTAGGGTTAAGTGGAGTTTGAGGTTTGTTAAATAATATATTTAACAAATGAAAATCATTTATATTTTCTAAAAAAAATATATATATATATATATTTATGTTTTATACTAATTATGTGAAAAAAAAGAAATACTAATAACATTTTGAAAGTTTTATAAAATTTGAATAGATTTTCTTTTATAGCAAAAAGAATTATGTACTATTAACGATATTAAAAAAACATTTTGAAACAATAATAATTTTTAGTTATTATTTGTAATCCATTTTATTATTCATAAAAAAAAAAGAAAGAAGAAAAAAAAATATAATAATAATTACTTAGACTAAAAAAATATACAGAAAATATATGGTGGCTTTTTGAAAATATTTAAAGTTAAAAAAATAATTTTTATATATATTAAAACGTTTTTATAATTTAATTAAGGGTTAAAACCCTTTAAAAAAATAACATGATGGTGCCCGGGTTCGAACCCGGGACCTCATGTGTGTGAGTGGAGTAACATAACCAGTGAACCAAGGCATCCAGCCGCGATAGTGTTCGCGTTTAAATTAATAAAAAGCATAACTAAACAACACCCCCAATCCTTAAGAACCCTAGAACCCGATCGATCCAAATTGATTGTCAATTCGAGGTTGTTGATCGAATTAACCATGGGGCTTTTGTTCCCCATGCTAAAACGAGCATATTCATGTATGTAATTTACCCGAACAAGTTCGAATTGAAGGTGAACCCAACGATGCACAAGTCGCGGTCAAAGGGAGATGCAGAAACGATGTAAACGTTGATGATAACACAATTAACCTTGTATAGCTTCGTATGTCAAGCTAGATCCAAAGCCCCTTATCGATTTCAAATCTTGATGTTCGGAAGATAGCGTTCGAGTATGTTGCAGCTCGTGATCAACCGAGAGAATCGAATGAGATGTTTTTGTTTATTTCAGGTGAAATTGATGATTTCAATCGATTAGAATCAGATAAACGCTCGTTTTGGTTCAGTTAATTGGGTTATGATTGGAGTTTAATGCTCAAACGGTTATGGATCTTAACGTGCTTCGGTTACACCTTCGAATGGAGTTTGTAACCGATTGATAAACGCCTAAAGTTCATAACGAGGTTCGAATTGTGTTCACGAAGCGATTTGTATAATTTGGGAATAAAACGGATGAATTTTTACGGAGTTTGGAACCTCGCCGGCGCCGTGTCGGAGTTCCGCCGCCGGCGGCCGGAAAATCGGGGTAAAGGGGGCGGGTGGTTTGGGGTTTTAATTGTATTTACACAATTGGTCCCTGCAGTTTTGTTCTTATTAATTATGCTCAAAACTTGCATTTAAAGTTTTAAAGAATAACTATTTAACCCCCTTGAACTTAATTAAGTTTTAACTTTGTTAACTTTGATAACTTATTATTATTATTTATTATCATTATTATTATTATTATTATAATTATTATTATTATTATTATTTTTACATAATAGTATTTATACTTTTATTAATATTAACATTATTATCATATAATATTTATAACTTTAAATTAAATAAGAAAAAAATCATACATAAATAGCCCACCAAGTTTCATAAATCGCATAAATGGCCCTTACAAGAACTAACAAAATTAACTTTTAGTTAACAAAAAAAACGAGATGTTACAATGAGTGCTTGAGCAGGAGTCACATCCTGTACCATGAAGCTCCAGTCAACTTCTTGAGCCATTGTAGTTGTTTCAGTTGACTTTCCGGTGGGCTTTGGTGTAGAGGGATGTGTGGAGGCTTGTGGGTTCCCGGTTGGACTTGGGAGCCTTGCATTCCCTTGCAAAATGACTAAGTTGGTTACAGTTGTAACATTTGGCCTTGGTTTTGTCAAACCAAATTTGCTGTTGATTGGTTACAGTTGTAACATTTGGCCTTGGTTACAGTTCTTTAAGAAATTGCCTTCCAGTTCTCTTAAAGAACTTCTTTGCTCTGTAGGTTAGAAGAGCCATTTGTTGGACTATGTCCACGTATTCCACGTCATCCAGGCTAAAACACTCTAGATCATCAAAGCAGTATTGATAATCACTTGAGTGTCCACTTCCTGAGACAAAAGCATAGTTGTCCTAAAAGGAGCTTTGCTGAGCTTGTTGAGACCTTGGAGTCTCGGGAAATGTGATGTTTGGCCCAGAAGAGCAAGATGGCTGCTGGTGTGAGTCAGGTATTGTTGAGGCTGGGAGATTCCTGAGCCTTCAGCAACCATTAAGGCATTGCTAGCAGAAAGACTCAAGGGTCTGCTTGTCTGATGACTCCTCTTACTTTCCATTTCCAAACGGTAACCATCAAGGATCCCATAGAGTTCGGTCATGGTGAGTGTATTCAGATTTTCTATTCTCTTGATAGAGACACAGTAAAATGTCCACTCATTGGGTAATGCACTCATGAACTTTCTTGTAAGGTCTCTGAGTTCATGAGCAATTCCCACAGATTGAAGGGAAGAAATGAGATCCATGTACCTAAAATGTCTGGCTAAGAGTCTCTCCAGCAACATGGGTGAAGTTCTCGAACTGTTGCTTCAGTGAGTCCTTCTGGAGTCATTTGAGCTTGAGTACATTTGAGCAAGCGCATCAAACAGTTCTTTGGTAGACTTGAGTGCTCAAACCCCACCATGATAGAGTTTGGAATTGCAGTCATGAGAACAGTCATGGCATTGCTGTCAATGTCAAGCTTCTTCCTGTCTTCATCAGAATAATCTTCAACAGCTTTCTCGATCATGGCACCGTTTCCACCAGCTACTTTTGGCTTATACAGGCCATTGACAATGGATTGCCACATTTTTCTGTCTTGATATCTGATGAAGCCCTCCATTCTTCTGCTCCAGGACCTGAAGTTTTCAGGGGTGATGATGGGTGCTTTGGTCATCGTCCTATCTCTACTTCAGATTTGTTGAGGGCCATTTTGAGTGAGGTATAAGGAGGAGTGAAAACAGGTTGATTAGGATGGTAAGATCTCACAATCAAGAGCCTAAGAAGCTCTGATACCAATTGCAGGATCGGTTTAGTCACTTAAACACTTGGATTTCTCTCAAACTCACTTATAAAACACTCAATTCAGATGAAGTAAAGTCTTTTACAAGAGTTGATAATAATATATAAGTAATAAAGGAACACACAGAAATACATTTTCAAGGCACTTGTATATATTACTTCTCAACTCAAGATATTACAAGACTCTTACAAGCATGATATATGAGTTACAATGAGAGACTATATATACTAGATCCTATAGCCAGATATACTTTGATACCAGCTGGAAACCTAAGACTAAAGCATATACTAATGCTAAAGTTAAGGTATCTTAGATAAAGTATTATCTAAGATATGGTAGTCATGACATGTCCATGACTTACCTTTTGTCACCAACTAAAGATGGCAACTGTACTAACATAAAAGGTAAACAGTGGATTAAAGTATGGTCAACTGCATGGCTTTTGAGAAAACGGCATGTAGTATCTCAGAGATTTGCAGCGGAGTGTCAGGAAGGCCATACTTATGTCCACTGGATAATAGCAGTGTTTTCCGAAGGTAAGTTGGCTTCGGAAGAACAAGTTCTTCCGAACCCACTTACTTCGGAAGAGGCTTTTATACTTCCGAGGCTTGAGGACTTCTGTACTTCAAAAGTTGACTTCAGATCTTTCTTTCTAAGTCTTGAACTTTGGAAGTTGGTTCTTTATCTTCGAAGTTGGTACTTTTCCTTCGGAAGTAAGCTTTACACTTTGTCTTCGGAAGATATCCTTATTCCTTCGGAAGTTCCACACTTGGCTTCGGAAGTCCTTTATTTGTTGTACCAAAATCTTCTAAGGGACTTGGTTTTGATTGCGCCAGCCTTTCTAGATCCAACAATATGCCTAGGTGCTTTAAAGAGAGAATTTATGTGCGTATGAGAGAGATTTTAGGGCTAGATGGATGTTTCATGAAAGGTCCATGGCCTGGTCAAATATTGACAATTGTGGGTGTAGATGCAAACAATGGCATATATTCGGTTGCTTATGCCATTGTGGAGGCTGAAAACACATCTTCTTGGACATGGTTCTTGGAATGTTTAGGTGAAGACCTTGGTTTGGATTCAAGATCAAACTTTATATTCATAAGTGATAGACAAAAGGTTAGTAATTTTATATACCAAATTCATATTAGTTATAATTAACATATTTGTCTATATTTTAGGGTATTATACCAGCTTTGGCAAAGACTTATCCTTCTACTGAACATAGATATTATCTAAGACATATACATGAAAATATGAAACAAAGTTGGAAGGGTAACTTGTATAAAGATTTTTTGTGGAGAGCTGCAACTGTAACTACAATCCTAATTTCAACTAATCATGGAGGAGTTAAGGAGACTAAATCAAGATGCATATGATTGGCTGATTGCTATTCCACCTAGACACAGGTCTAGATCACATTTTACTAGTTAGTTATGTAAATTTTGATTAGTTATTGTGTTGGATATCAAACTAGTTTTATGTATGCAAACTAATTTATTATTCTACAGGGAGAAGCAAATGTGATGTTATGTTGAACAACTTGTGTGAGTTTTTTAACAAGCAACTTGTAGATGGTAAGGACAAACCAATATCACATGTTTGGATTATATTAGGGAATACATAAGGAGAAATATTGTAAATGTTCAAAAGATATATGATAAGAGTGAAGGGCCACTAACACCAACTGTTGTAAGGAGAGTTTTTAATAATATCAAGTCGGAAGCTACAAAATGTAAAGTGTCATGCAATGGATCAAACAAGTTTCAAGTTAGTGATCATAAAGAACAATATATGGTTGATGTTCAGTAGAAGGTATGTTCTTGTAGGAAATGGGAATTAACTAAAATCCCATGAAAGCATGCAGTTGCTAGTATGTAAAACCTGGCAAACAATGGTCAAACAGTAGGGATTTTAGAATCTTGGGTTGATTCATGCTATTGGCTAGATACATGAAAAATGGTCTACATGAATAAGATTGTCCCCATGAATGGTAGGCAATTATGGCCAAAATCTCCATGTCCAACAACTCTCCTCCCGCCTAAGCATCACAATCTTATCGGCAGACCCAGAAAAAAGAGAAAGAAATCAAGTGATGAGTTGACTCGATGTATAATCAAGAAGGAAAAATATCAAGGGTAGGTCAATCAGTCACTTATAGTCAATGCAAGAAAAAAGGTCATAATAAGAAATCATGCAAAGGTCAAGAAGCTGTCACTTCAACAACAACAAAAGGGAAAGAAAAGGTTAGTTCTAAGTGAATAGGAATGGGAAAGCTGGCACAAAAGTTAATAAAATAATGTTATCAATTGAGTGTCTTTTGTGGTGTTTAGTTTCTATTTGTTTAATTATTTCTTATGTTGTTTGACTCTTTAGGAATTTGTATTTGACTTTTAGATGGCATTTTAGTCTCAAACCAGGTTGACATGAGCATTTTGGATGGTATTTGACTTTTTAGATGTTATTTGACTCTTTGGAAATATGGTTAACCACTAGTCAGCTTCACCCTAAGACCTTTGATTTATATATGTCCCTTTCAGTTTATAAGAAATACCTTTGATTTATATGTCCCTTTCAATTTATAAGGTGGTTAAGATGGTGAATAACTCATGGATTGTTTTTTGTTTCTTGGCATTTAAGTTAGGACTAACAGCACGACAAAATTATGAGTAAACATTCATTTTGTTATGCTTGCAAATGTTTTCCAACAATATTTAGTGTATGAAAAAGAATGATAATTGAAGTAGACTTTGGTCAAGTTTTGCCTTTTAATTTGATGAGTTCAATCCACTTGACCCGTTTATTTTTTATCTATTTTTAATTTTACATATCGGTAGATTAAACCTATTTTAAGAGAAGCATTTTGGATGGTGTCTGGCTTTTAGCTCAAACTAGTTTAACATAATTGCATTCAATGCTACAACTTAAAAGACTAGATTATCTTAAATGATTATAAATTTTGAGCCTACTGATACAAGCTTGACAACAAAACAAACATGCTCAATATATTATCTATACTTATTTCAGCAACCCAAGCTTCCAAACGTTGCATCCACCTTATTAAGCTAAATTAACATGTCTTTTAGAACCAAACGTCTCCCTTACAAGAACAAGATCTCCAATTGCAGAATAATTGGTTAAATTACAAGTTTTATAATAACTACTTACCCATTCAACTTAAAGAAGAAACAATAACTGTTGCTCTTGGCATTTGTGAGTTGTTGTTGTACAAGGTTGGACTTTCAAATCAAATTAGATAATTTGAAACTGGGGTATCAAATTAACTAAGAGCATAAATTTCATTTCATTTGGATATAAAAGTAATGCACTTTCGTTAAAGCATCACACTTTCATATATATGATTTACATAAGAAATTCACTTCCATCGGAGCATTACACATTCATGGAAGAGAAGCAAAATTGCACAGGTACTACAATTTCAAACATATGGTGTTAATTAAAAAAATAACATACAACTAACAACATCAGACTAAACTTTAACATATACTTCAGTCTTTTTTTTCAACTTTATTTGTGTAGGCTTTGATCAGTGATGATTGATAGACCTTATCAAAACCCCATTGATGAAGTATGTTGACCCACGTGAACCCTAATACCATATTAGCAAAGCACCATCAATGAAGTATGTCGACACACGTGAGCAAAGCACCATCGATGAGATCCACCTGGATTTGAACTCGATCAAGAGGGACCAACCTTGAACTGGATCAATAGGAACCAACCATCGATGATCCGGGTTATAAAGGGGGGGGGGTTGAGAAACGAACCATATTAAAATGACTTAATTATCCTTGCTTTAAATAAATTAACCATTTGGATTTAACAAACGTTAGGCCTTTGGACCAAGAAGAAAGAGAAATAAAACATTAGGGATCATCCATGCAATTTTAATGATCAGGGACCAAAACCAAAATTTTAATGAAACCACAAGGACCAACCATGTATTTACTTTTAATATTTTATTTGTTTAACCCGTATAATATACGAGATACTAACCTAGTATATTTTATAGGAAAACAAAGATATGAAACCACCAACCTTTGAAATTGAGAGTACAATCAATAATTGATCATTCACTTATTTCAGACAAGACCGGGTAAAAAGAAACTTCTATTAATAACGGCATAAAAACGGAGAATCAAAAAATAAAAATAAAAACTCTATCTAATAACCTCACATATTATAAAAACACTCATCATTTAAAACTTTTAAAAAGTTAGTAAAATGCCATTTTTCATTTTTCAAACTATGTCTAATAACCACTCATATTATATATACAAATAAGTACTTATACATAAAGTTAGTAAAATGTCATTTTTAGATGATTTTCTTTAATCATATGCTTCCATGCCGTTGTCCATGTGGTGTTATAGTTCGGAAAGCCACCAATATGATCCAATTTATTATACAAAAATATATACTGACTTTTAGGTTGTTTAGAAAATATAAGAGACTAGATTGTAGCATTCAAGTTCGGGGAAAAAGATGACTAGACTACTTTTTAAATGGTTGATTTTGAGTTGAAGGTTAGGTTTTAGCTATGTGGAAAATAATATGACTAGATTGTAACATCCAGTGTACATGATATTTTCTAGTTAGTTTTGATTTGAATCCTAAATTTTAGCTGCTAGTCTAGATTGTAGTCTCCAACTCAAAATCAACCAATTGAAAAATGAACTGTGTAAATGAAAGTTGTAGTATCCAACTTAATACCACCAATTAGAAAAAGTTGTGTACTTGAATGCCAAAATTTAGTGGCCTCCTTTCACAAACTTGAAGGCTACAATATAGTTATCTTCTTTTATAACATCCATAAAAATATGAAAATGAGCCTTAGATCACTTGGTTTGAAAAAAGACACTCCGTAGCTTTTCAATGTGTAGCTATGTAGCGAATTTGAGTCTCATGTGATACAGTATGCTACAAATGGGCCATAAGTTTTACTACAATTAGCCTTTGGGTGGTAAGTTTTCTGTGAGTTCGAGTGTCACTTGGTACAATATGCTACAAATGGATTATGAGCTTTACCACAATAAGTCTTAAGGTGGTGAGTTTTCGTATGGGTTCGAGTCTCGGTGTAATATGCTTTAAGTGGATCATGAGTTTTACCACAGTAGGTGTTTGAGTTGTGGGTTTTTCCTGAGGTGGTGGGATGGTCGGGTGCTATGTTCGAGGGGGGGTGGGTGACCTTTCGACAATAGATTTACTCGTATGGCAGAACATATAGTATTCGTTGTTCGTTTAAAATAACATCTTTAACGTATAGTTATATACACTATAAAGTTGTAATGACTTTTTCAGCAACTTAGGATTAGAGCTCAACTACTTTCTTTTATTTGGCTTCTATTATATTTATAGAAACCTTTAGAACAATTCAATTAACGCATAATAAACATTCGGCACTCAAAAAAATGATTAAACAAATGAAATAAATTATCATAGTACATAATAATATACCAAAAGTTAAATGTATCTTATGAGGATGTATTTTGACGACTTAATCTTTCATTTTACTATTTCCTATATTTGTCTAATTAATTGGTGGTGAGATGACATATGGACTTTCTTTCTATATTTGTACTATAACACATGACCAATTTACATGATTTTTCATAAATTTACAAAGTTCCTAGAAACAAGTTAATTTTACACTTCTAACCGATCATGTCTCATTATCTCATATTCAGTCTCTTGTTGGCAAGATGTTCGATCGCCTTTGCTTTGGACCCTAGTGCTCTGCAGGACTTCTGCGTAGTTGATCCAAATAACAAAGGTAAAAGATTAACATAATTTTTTGGTTTTTGATAAAAGTTGTTTTGAAATACCAAAGAAAAAAGTAAGCAAAAATATGTAAGTAGATAAAAAATTAATATTAGAAACTATTAGAGAAAAATCTGATTATATGTTATACTGAGAAAAAAAAATTATCTTAAATTTGGTGAGAGGAGCAACTTTGTTTAAATTTGCTTCTCAAACGAGGGAATTGTCAAATAACACAGAAGTGCTCATAAATTTTTTAAACCATCTTGCAACATGAAAATTTATGGTTATATGGTATGCAATATCTATACATGTTCATAATAAGTTTTTTTATATATTTTTATGTAGTATTTCATTAGTGGTGTGGTTTGTAAAGATGCAAAGCTTGTGCAAGCAAATGATTTTCCTGGGGATATTGTTGCAAAGGCCTTTCAAGTTGACATCAATGTGGTTTATCAAATTCAATCAAAGTTCTAAAATTATATGTGATCATAAAATGTTGGTTTCTTTTGACTTGTATTTTTCAGTTAAATAATATTGGTTTGTATTCTTCTGTTATACTTCAAAGTGAATAAAAAGTCTATTATTGTGATTGTGATTTAAAATTTCTTTGTTTAACGATCAAATGTAGTTTGTTATGGTTAAAAAATAAAAATAAGAAAGTGTTAGACAAATATGGTTTTGATAAGTATGAGAAATTACACTTTTTATCCATACTATTTTACTTAAATAGTAAGTTTCACTACTAGAAAAACTGTCATAGATGATGGGTAATGCGTGTTATCTTTAGAATTAGATGGCGAGCATATGTGCATTAAAGAAGTGGTAGTCATAAATAGAAGATGACACACATCTACGCGTCATCTCTTATGACACGCAGAAGATGACGTGCATTTAGTGACATGCAACAGATGACGTGGATTGCGTGTAAAGAAATGTGTAGTCATAAATGTCAAGATAACGAGTGTGAATGTGTCATCTTTGTGAATTTTATGACACATTCAAAATGATACGCAATGGTTGTAATATATATATATATATATATATTATATATATATATATATATATATATAATATATATATATAATATATATATATATATTAATTTTCATAAATTCTACCTATTGTTTTTATACAACTATAAATAGGGCTGCAAACGAACTGAACGTCAGTGAATATTTCGTGAACCGTTCGGCAGGAAGTCCGTTTATGTTCGTTCGTTTAGTAAATGAACGAACCCGAACACGAAAATTCCGTTCGTTTAGTTAAACGAACGAACATGAACACAACCCGCATTCGTTCATTTATGTTCGCGAACGTTCGATAATGTGTTCGTTAGTGTTCATTCGTGAACGTTTGATAAAGTGTTCATTTATGTTCGTTATATTCTTAATTATTGTGTCAGTTATTTTTATGACTATTATATAAAGTATTTTTTGTTATATATGTTAACTACTTATTATTTTTTATTAATTTTATGTATCTTTGTAATAAAATATATAAAGTTTATTCTAAAATAGATTTATAATAATTTGTATTCATTTGTGTTTATGATTTTTTTGTGATCATCATGTTAATGAACAGTTGTTTGTATTCGTTTTCTTTTGTGAGTGTTTGTTTACGTTCGGTAAGTGTTCGTGAACAATTCATGAACATATTCATTTTCTTAATGAACGAACACGAACAAGAAATCTCGTTCGATAAGTGTTCGTGAACAGTTCATGAACAAGTTTATTTCTTAACGAACAAACACGAACAAAGCCTTGTTCGTGTTCGTTCGGTTCGTTTGCAGCCCTAACTATAAATCAATAATTGTCGAATAACACCAAACGAAATTCATTTAATTAAATACTAACAAGAAGTAGTTCCAAATTCATTTAGTTTTCTAATATGCAACCCTACACATAAATGAAATTTGAAACCTAACGTGACAACTCTTCGTGAATTCCATCCAAATTAGGTTGGGTATATTCATCTTTACCTCCTTCAAACTAAGAAAATATCAATTTCATTCTAATTAGAAAGTAATCAATGAAATAAATCAAGTAATTTATAAGTTGTTTCAAGTTCACAATTCATAAAGATATGTCAACTTAAGGATATGGCTCAAGCTACTTAATATGGGTAATTGTAAGGGTGTGTTTTTTACCTGAACTTGAATATCAAACCCGAACAAAATCAACCTGAACCCAATGAAGAACTAACTTGAGCAGCCCAACCCTAATATTACACTACCCCAAACTCGATTTTTATAATGGCTTGGTCTTTGGGTTGAGTTTGTAAAATTCGGGTCAATCCGATTAACCCAAATATTAGTTTTTAAAAATTCCAAGATTTATATATATGTGTGTATTATGCTACCATTTACAAGATTTAAAAACATGATTTTCTAAAGTTTATATTATATTGTTGTGGTTTGAGGATAATTAGTATATAATGTCATTTAATATTTAAATATGTATAATAAAGTGTTTGCAAATATCCCAAACACTTTATAGCCCTGTCAAGATTAACTTTAAGATTAATCTCCAGTTTACTAATCGCATTAGAATCTGCGTTGCAACACCCTTGGAGATGATTTGTTGGCATTTAAGCACCTCAATACCACTCTTTAACTGTGCAATTTCTTCTCCAATCTCTTCTTTCTCATGAAGCTCTAAACTATATCTATAACAACCCTTTGCATTAAACAATGTTGCCTTTAGCTGAACATGCGACAACCATGTTTTGTCAAACTGGCTAGTGAGAGGTGCAACATTTAGTGCCGCTAAGGCTTCTTCATAATATAGACCCACCTACACATAAACACATGTTATTTGTGTACAACTTTAAAGCATGTAGTCTTTTCTTTCCAATACCATATGGCACTTGAAGTTAACTTGATTACATCAAGTCTAGTAATGAAAACCAACTCAATAGTATTTCAAAGGAACAGATCATATAACCCTCCGACACATGATTTTAATCAAGGAACTCGTAGTGCTTAAAGATCAAATGATCAAGAAAAATGTATTGAACTTAAACAAGAAGTTAATTGCGGATGATCGACCAGTTTTAAGATATTTGAACAAACTCCAGAAGTACTCCCTTTAGCAATGGATTCTCAAACACATACTCCTACGCTTGTGCCAGCATCAACCTCTCCAACATCCCCACACACTCCACCCAAACTTCCACCGTCATTGAGTTACCAAAAACTCAAGCACACTAGCGGTAACAATAATAAGTGAGACGCCTGATTATTCTGGTTTTGGGGCGAATCATTTAGTGGGTTTTAGTGTTGAGAGTGTTAGTTTGATCGTTTCATGGTTGATTTTGGGGGTTTTAGGAATGAATTAGAGTTTAAGAGGATGTGTGAATCAGCAGAAACTAGTGATTATTCTTTGGTTTGTTTTATAACCGCAAATGTATAACCCTACTTTGCAGGATATGTATTATTTTAATTGGGTCTACCTATTCGTTATTCGGCCGAGACCACACCCACAACCCCTCATGAGAAAACCTATAACCGGGAAAACCTTTTATCTCAACTCTAAGCATATTTACTCAGAATGAGAGTTGAACCCATGACCTCTCAGTATTTACATGTTATGAGCACCTCCCGTAACCAGCTAGGCTAAGAATCATTATTCTTGTTATAACCTGTAACACATTAATCTTCAAAGCAATCTGTTTTGTAAAATGTTATATTTCGAATCCACACGATGACATATATCATTCCTACACACTACATAAAACCACTTCAAGAATGACTCATGGACTCTTTGACCCCATGTAATCATCTGTCGAATTAACTTCTTAAGCCTCAAGGATGGTTGATGATGTCCCTTTTAAATATCTCTTACATATATATAAAACATTAAGTTTTAATAATATGATTATCTTTGATATTACGTTTTCTTTTGACATGTAACGGAGCCGTAAGATAACATTAACATAATTGATGATACGTCGTAATGCGTCTACGAACTTCGTTACATTCATTGCTCCGTTGACACCAAATATGCTAACATATAAAAGAAAAGTATGTTGGTTTGTCTTGGTTTTGAAGATAAACATAAAAAACATTATGCCTTAAACGTACCTAACAACTTAAATAAAGTATTTTAATAATAGTAAAATAACAAGGAAATTATACTATATATTAATTGTGCATGTCGGTACACTGAGTTTTGTGTAATTTATATTTTGACCACTATTATTTAATAGTGCATAATAGGCTCAACTTACACCTCTTAAGCATATCGTAAAATAGGTTTTAATGAACATTTGAATTCGTTATAAACATTTTTATTTAGCTTAATTGAGTAAATAGCATTAGTATTATTATTAATATTATTTTTGTTACTTTATTTTACTTTACTTAAGTTACTTTATGAAAACTTATAGATATGTTTTTGTTACAATTATTGGTCGGTATATCACGTATTTTATGTATATATTTAACCAAACAATCTTTTTATAAAATCGTTGGGACATAAGATGTTGAGGTGTTCTTATGTTTAAGAATGTTATGACATTTAGATACTTAAAACATGTTGATAATTTCTTACTCTTTTGTGTTAATATGATTTTTAGAGCGTTACGAAAAGATCACCCCGTAGCAACGCGTGAGGGTTTCGATCCTAATTTTGATGAAAGTAAACATAGCTAAAGTAAAAGAAAATAAAAAGGAGAACGACAAACAAACATATATATAAACAATAAGGTTTGAAACTGACAACACCTAACCAATCCCCCACATCCAACTTTTTAATAGTTAATACTAACTATTAATATTAGATATATTTATTCTATAGAAAAACAAAGATATGAAACCACCAACTTTTGAAATTGAGAATACAATCACTGATCAATCGTTCAATTTTCCCGGACCGGGTAAAGAGAATTTTCTTATAAATAACGGCATCACAACGGAGAATCAAATTTTTTAAAAAAATATGTCTAATAACCTCTCATATCATAAAAACACTCATTATTTAAAACTCTTAAAAGTGAATAAAATGTCAATTTTCAATTTTCAAACTATATCTAATAACCACTCACATTATATATACACAAAAATTTACTTATATATAAAGTTAGTAAAATGTCATTTTTGACTGAAATTTTTAATCATATGCTTTCATACCATTGTCCATGTAGTGTTGTAATTCAGGAAAGTCACCGGTATGATCAAACATGTTGCCTCTTAATTTTACAAAAATGAATATTAACTATAAGGTTGTTTAGAAAATAAAAGAGACTAGATTGTAGCCTTCAAGTTCAGGAAAAAAGATGATTAGACTATTTTCTAATTGGTTTTTATTTGAATTCTAGATTTTAACTCCTTGAAAAACAAGTTTAGATTATAGCCTCCAACTCAAAACCAACCAATTTAAAAATGCAATATGTACTTAAAGTTGTAGTATCCAACCTAAAACCACCAATTAAAAAAAGTTATATGTACTTAAATGCTACAATTTAGTGGCCTCCTTTCTCAAACTTGAAGGCTACAATATAGTTGTATTATTTTTTAACATCCTAAAAATATGAAAATAAGGCTTAAATCAATTGGTTCGAGAATAGATACTACATGACTTTTCAATGTGATGGTAACAAAATTATGATAGCAATCGCTTGGTAGAGGTGCAAACGAGACGAGCGGCTCGTGAGCTACTTGAGATTGAATTGATGAAAAGGTAGAAACGAGCCGAGCTCGAACTTGAAAGAACTCATTTAATTGTCGAGCCCGAGCTCGAGCTTCATGTATCGATCTCGAGCCGGCTTGCGAGCCTAAACGAGCTTTTGTGTATATATATATATATATATATATTATATATATATATATATATATATATATATATATATATATTATATGTTTTTACTTAATTTATTAAATATATTATATAAATACATCTATCTATTATATATAAAATTATGATAAATAAAACAATTAAATAATATGAATAATGTTATATATAAAATATATAATTATAAATACATATCAAAATTAAATATAAAAATATTAAAAATAATATTTAAATAAATAAACGAGTTGAGCCCGAGCCGAGCTCGAGCTTAAAATGTATTTGTCGAGCCAAGTTTGAGCTTTAAAAATAAAGATCGAAACGAACCGAACTCAAGCTCGAACTCTCTAAAATCTACACAAGCTAAAATCGAGTCCATACAAGCTCGGGTAAAGGTTTCAAATTGGAGCTCCAAAGCACATTCTCCACCACTATTAATATTTATTATATTTTTATTGTTTTTGTTTTCATTGTGACTATTTTTGTTTAGTCGTGCTTTTGTTAGTTGTTCCCCTTTGTTTAGTATGTTGTACGGTAGTTTCTAATGTATGTAGATTATAGGTCGTTGGGTAGTGGCAAACCTTTTTATGTACGATTAGTTTTTTTATCACGATGGTGGTGAGTTTATGTTTTGAAGTGATAATTTTTAGTTTATCTTTTGAGTATGAGGGTTAAACTAATTTATCTTGCTAGTTCAATGTTGTCAAATTGAGCGGTGATATAAGACATGATTGTTTAACGGGAGGGGTATATCTGTATCTTTGGTTGAACATCGCAGCCCTATTGTTCGTTTTGGTTGTGAATATGTATCCATAACAAACCGTAGATCTATCCTACTTTTATACATTGTGTTCGAATCGGTGTTGTTTGGGTCTGCTCTCATCAGTTTGAGTCTCACTTGATACAATATGCCACAAACGGACAAGAAATTTTACGACAATGAGCCTTTGGGTGGTGAGTTTCCCATGGGTTCAAGTCTCATCAATGCAATATGCTACAAATGAACCAGGAGTTTTAACACAATGAGGCTTTGAGTGATGAGTTTTCTCATGAGTTCGAGTCTCACTTGGTACGATATGATTCAAGTAGATCATGAGTTTTATCACAGTAGACCTTTGATTGTGGACTTTCTCTGGAGTGGTGGGAGGGTGGGTCCCTTTAATGTTTATTTACGCAGGGATGGATGGCCTTTCGCCAATATATTTACCCGGATGGCAGAACATATAGTATTCGTTGATCGTTAAATAAAAAACATCTTAAAAGTATAATTTTATATAATATGAATTGGTAACGACATTTTCAACAACTTGGGATCAGAGCTCAACTACTTCCATTTATTTGGCTTCTAACATATTTATAGAAACCTATAGAACAATTCAATCAATGAATAATAAATATTCAACGCTCCAACAAAATTAATCTAAATATAAATTGATTAGAAAATAAAATAAATCATATAGTACATAATAATATACCAAAAGTTTAATGTATCTTATGATGATGCATTTTGACGACTTAATCTTTCATTTTACTATTTCCTATTTTTGTCTAATTAATTGGTGGTGAAATGACATATGTAGACTTTATCTTTCTATGTTTTTACTATAAAAACATGACCAATTTACATGGTTTGTTTCATAAATTTACAAAGTTACTAGAAACAAGTTAATTATACGCTTCCCACCGATGATGTCTCATTTTCTTGTATACAGTCTCTTGTTGGCAACATGTTCAATCGTCTTTGCTTCGGACCCTAGTCCTCTCCAGGACTTTTGCGTGGCTGATCCAAATAGCAAAGGTAAAAAAGTATCGTATTTTTTATAGCTTTTGATAAAAGTTGTTTTGGAATACAAAAGAAAAAATGTAAACAAAAATATGTAAGTAGATTAAAAAAGTTAATATTATAAACTATTAGAGAAAAATCAGTTATAAGTTAAAATTAGTGAGAAAAAAAAAATTATATTTTAACTTTGGTGTGGGGAGCAACTTTGCTCAAATTTTCTTCCCAAACTTGTGAATTGTCGGATAACACAGAAGTGCTCATAAATCTCGTAAACCACCTAGCAATAGAGAATTTTATGGTTATATGATATGCAATATCAATACCGTTCATAATAAGTTTTAATATATGTGTTTATGTAGTATTCGTTAATGGTGTGGTTTGCAAAGATGCAAAGCTTGTGCAAGCAAATGATTTTCTCTTTAGAGGACTTCACTTGATGGGCAATACGTCGAATGACGTGGGCTCCGATGTGACCGCAGTAACTGTAGCAGAGTTACCCGGACTTAACACTTTAGGTATCTCCATGGCTCGTATTGACTTTGCTCCTATGGGTATCAACCCTCCACACACGCATCCTCGGGCCACTGAGATCTTAGTTGTCATCGAGGGTCGTATTCTGGTTGGTTTTGTCACGTCTAACCCTGAAAACCTCCTCATTACGAAGATACTTGAGAAGGGCGATGTGTTTGTTTTTCCTCAAGGTCTTGTTCACTTCCAAAAAAACCTCGGACATGAGTATGCTCTTGCTATTGCGGGTTTGAGTAGTCAAAACCCTGGCGTTATTACTATTGCAAATGCAGTGTTTGGATCAAACCCTGATATCCCTGGGGATATTCTTGCAAAGGCCTTTCAGGTTGATATTAACGTGGTTTATCAAATTCAATCAAACTTTTGAACTTATATGCGATCATAGAATGTTGGTTTCTATAACTTGTATCTTTCGGTTAATAATATTGGTTTGTATTCTCCTGTTATACTTCAAAGTGAATAAAAAGTCTACTATTGTGAGTGTGATTAAATATTTATTTGTTTAGTGATCAAATGTAGTTTGTTATGGTTAAAAAATAAAAATAAAAAAGTGTTGTACAAATAGGTCTAATTATGGTTTTAATAAGTATGAGAAATTACAATTTTTATTCATACTATTTTACTAAAATGTAAATTTCACTACTAGAAAAAATGTCATAGATAGATGACGGGCAATGTGTGTTATCTTTGAGGTCAGATGACAAGCATATGCGTATTAAGGATGTGGTAGTCATAAATAAAAGATGATACACATCTACGCATCATCTCTTAAGACACGTAGAAGATAACGTGCATTTAGTAACATGCAACATATATGATGTGCATTGCGCGTCAACAAAGGGATTGATATAAATGTCAAGATAACGAGCATGCGTGTGTCATCTTTGTGAATTTTATGACATGTTCAAAATGATACGCGATGGCTGTAATAAATTTATATAGATTAATTATCATAAATTCTACTTGTTTTTATACAACTATAAATCAATAATTGTCGAATAACACCAAACAAAATTCATTTAATTACTAACAAAAATTACAAAGTTTTTCCTAGTTGATATGAAAATACAAAAAAATATAAAGTAGTTCCAAATTCATTAGTTTTCTAATATTTAGCCCTGTACATAAATGAAATTCAAAACGTAACGCAATCACTCTTCGCGAATTCCATCCAAATCAGAGTCGGTGTATTCATCTTTACCTCACCCAAACTAAGAAAATATCCATTTCACTCTAATTAGCTAGTTAATATGGGTAACTGTGACATCGATCACATACAGGTTCGTCAATTGAATTGAAGTTTGTTAACCTCCTTGTGCATTTATTATTCTTGAGTAATCGTTTCGTTTCCGATCCCTATCCTTGCATTTATTGACTTGCGCATTAACCCTGATACTATAATATGGCAAATTAAATAATTAAATACAAATTTTATGATAAATTATTATTAATGTAAATATACAAAAAAATGACGTTATCGTTATCGTTATCGTTACCGTCACCGCCACCGCCACCGCCACCGGCAGCGTCGTCGTCGTCGTCGCCGTCCTCGTCCCCGTCCCCGTCATCGTCATCGTCATCGTCATCGTCATCGTCATCGTCATCGTCATCGTCATCGTCATCGTCATCGTCATCGTCATCGTCATCGTCATCGTCATCGTCATCGTCATCGTCATCGTCATCGTCATCGTCATCGTTATTGTTGCTATTGTTATTATTATTAAAGTTTTGGGCATAAACTCTAGTTTAGATAAACTTAAGACATTAAATAACTGAAAGTTGGGGGCAAAGTGTAATTTGTCAAAACTATATATAAATGTTGTGAAACCGCCGATCACCTTATCCGGAACTCTACGTGGCTTCCGTTTGACGATCTTCTCCACTGCCGACCACCGAACCAAGCTTTCTAGTCGCCGCAAGTCGATACCGTCTCGTCGTTTAAACGTTCCGCATGTAAATGATCGTTATACACATTGTTTCCCTTCTTTTGTTGATTTTAGTCTTGTTTTTTTTATTCGGGTTGTTTCGATGACAATAAGTTGTGTTAAAAAATCAATTATGTTTTTTTGTATTTTGACCAAAATACTCATATTTTAAAAGATGTATGTATGTGTGTATGCGTATATATGTAAAACTCGACCCCCGACCATGTCTACCGTAACCATGATGGTTTCCTCATCAACACTAGTAGAAATCTCGGATGGACGATTCCGTTAGAATTCCATAGGTAATAGTGATTATCGACAGGCCTACGTGGTGAAGTCCATTGACTAAATGGTCATGGGTAATGCATTTACCGATTGATTTTTGACAGACATTTTAGCAATAGAAATATTGATTGATTTTTTTGTAAAAAATAAAATTATGTTCTTTAGGAAGGTTTATAAAAAAATTAAAATATGTATTTTTCTACCAAGGGAATTAACAAGGGACTTTAAGCAAATAAAAAAACTCATACTTTTCAAGTGAGTCTAATGGGCAGAGCCTTTAGCTGAGATAGGTTATGGCGGAGATAAAATTCAACTAATATTTTATAATAATAAAGTTAATTCATTAAAATTATATTATAATCTTATTTATTTATTTTCTTTTTGAAATTAACCTATATATTTAAAAAGAAACTTAAAGGAATAGTTGATTCTATTGGATTTGACGTTAGCCACACATGTTTATGGTATTTACGTTTTAACCCTCTTTGTGAAGAGAGTGATAAAAAAGGGAAATCATCCATGTTATCCTATATGTTTCATTTTTAGAGATATAAAGTGCTCTCTTTTATAACCAATGGCACCGTCGGTATCGTGATCACCGGAAGAAAGTGATGACCGGAGTGGTGTCGGCCATGACCTTCGGCTGACCACCCTCACTCAATTACAACGGTGGTGATGACAATAGAACCCAAGGTTCTGGCAAAGCTCTAATGAATTGATCTAGGCTTGCATGTCTCATATCTATATAGATCGGTGATTCTCACTAAGTCGGTGGATGTTTATTGCTTCTAGAAAGAAGCTTGAGACGGAGACACGACGACAGCCGATCTTTCTATCTTGTCGGATCTGTGGTGGTGGTGGCGGTAGATCTGGTGACCGTTTTGCCTCCTCTAGGGGGTTGAGGTGGAGTGGATGCTCGTCTTCTACCTGTCAGGGGTGGTGGCGGCGGTGATGCGACCACCAAAGTTACCACTTCATTGTCGTGCCTCTCCGGTACCTATTTAGGGTTTTCAGATAGTTAGATCTACTAGTGTGCTCTGTATTGGCATTTAGATATTGTTGTTGATGATTGCGCGATGGGTTTGCCTGTTGTGCCCATGTTATGGCCAACAGCATATGGCATGTCTGGTGTCCTCCATCGGTCTTGAACTCGTTTTTCTATTGAGGTTACCGGCTGCTTTTTTGGTTAGTATTATGTCGATAATGAAGATTAACTCATCTGAGACTTTTGTGGTTGTTTGTCACTGTTGGTTTGATGTTCATCACATGGTGTTTCTTTTTTCGGTTTTCCTTTGTTTGATGGTAATTGGTTGATACATCTATATGAAGAAAAACATGTCGATGATGATGAACATCGCTTCATCTGAGACCGATGTCGGGTTTGGTTGAAGCTATGGCCATGTTTGTTGTATCGTTGTATTCTTGCTTATGAGCATTGCTATGTCAATGATGACAACCTTTTTGCTCATCTAACACTGATTTGGCTTAAAACATGTTGGTCTCATAGTTCTGTTGGGTATGTTGGTGTTTTGGTGCTTTATTCAAGTGAATTCCAAAGGTTGTGATGACATATCGGACTAGTATCGGTTGCTTTGGCATGGTTATCGTTTACAGGTAGCAGCTGCAAGCAAGTGTCGGTTATGAGCCAAAGCATGGCGATTATTATGTTTCAAAATATGTTAGTTTGTTGATCACGCACACAAATTGAACATAGTAGTTTCGCTTGAAATTTGAATTTGAAATATACTCCAATTTATGCATTTTGAAGTTTTGAAGTTAAATAAAATGATAACTGCCGACTAGCAAGGTTTTGTCCGACTATCGTTGAATACAAAATCTTTTTTTAGTCAAGCTACTGGTTTATGAATTTATATAGTTATACTATCTCTTGAAGATTAAGTTTGAGGTTTATTAGATTGAGCAAATTAGATTGAACCACCAAATTATTTTAATATGAAAGGGTATTTTACATCTCTCGAATAGTTCAGATGTTTGAATTATGAGTCCCTACAATATATGGATGTGTAAATGTTCATCAATTCAAAAGATTACATAATGCTAAAAATTGTAAATTCCGCTTTTAGTTCATTGTGTAATCCTCATAAGGTAATTGTGTAATTCATATCAATTTAGAAGATTAGACGATAATCTGCTAAATATTACAAACGTTACAAAAAAACTTTTTTATATCGTTTTAAGGATAAAATATATTTTATGTTTTTATGGTGTATTTTTTAAAATAATATCATTATGTAAAAATTACGTATGTTTAGAAAAAACTAAATTTGAGAAAAGAAACATTATCAATTTTGCTCTCAAACCTAGTCATCTTGATAGAATATCTTAATCTTTCTTAAATTTTGTTAGCTTTAAAGATTTTGTAAGTTTGTATTGAAACCTTTTCTTATTCTTTTAATCTAATTTTTATAATTTTATCTAAATGTAAAAGTAAAACAATTTTACATCTATTTCAACCGCAAGATCTTGTAGATAATAATATTTATTCACAAGTTTGTTGTACGCCAATGAATTCAAAAAAAATTATACACGCTAACAAATCTTTTTATTATAATAAAAAAACAATTAAGAGGCTCGCGACAACATCACATCTCTCCTACTAAGTGATATCTCTCTAATGTTTTTTAGTTTATCCATGTTATCTCTTTTATTGTAAATATCTCAAAATTAGATCAGTCGCCATTAACCCTCAAATTTTGATATTCACAGTAACTTGTCATCTTTGTTTGAAATTGTTCATTTTCACGATCCTTCATAGATCACAGCTTCAACTCCGGTTATGTCCTAGATCTTCTTGGTTTGAACCATTGTTTTTTATAACAATTTCTTTGGATCAAAACCTTCTTGTTTGACTTGTACTTCTTATCGGATCATTAATTTAAGCCACATTCTTATTGCCTACAATTAAGAAAAAAACAAAACATTTAGTCTATTGCTTTATTATTTTTACCATGCCGCTGAACAAATACATGCCACCCAGTTATTCTGTTTCTCACGCTACTTGTCGGATTACTTCTACAAATAAGAACCACTTCGTTCTTGTTCTCTGCGAGAAGAAAAGTTCGACTTTCATCCTATCCTTAAAATGCTTGTTTATTATGAATAAACTTTGTTGACGCCCATGATCGATCACACTTGCTAACTTGCTAATGATCACTTCCAACTCTAATTGGTTGGTTTTGATTTGAATGCTAGGTTTTAGCCATTTGCAAAGGACTTAGATTTTAGCCTCCAACTCAAAACAACCGATCAGAAAACGCAATGTGTACTTGAATTTGTAGTGTCTAGGTCGAAACCAACTAATTGAAAACGTTATGTGTACTTAAATACTACAAACTAGATGTATACTTATTCAAATTTGAAGGGTACAATCTAGCTATCTTCTTTTCTAACATACACGTCAATGCCTATTTTTACATATTCATTCTATTATATTTTGCTTTATAGTTCTACTAGGTTTAATGCATGTGTGTTACACACGTTAAAATAGTAAACAATGTATGCGAGAACATTAAATTGTAAAGTAGTAAAATATACTTAGATTAACACACACGTTAAAATAGTAAACATTGTATGCGAGAACATTAAATTATAAAGTAGTAAAATATACTTAGATTTAAGAAGTTAAACTGTAATATACATTAAAACAAAGATGTTTTACAATGACTAATCGTTCATTGTAATTTTATTTGAGTTTATGAATCTTGATATATTAAAAATGTTTGTTAGAAAAAATATTATGTAGCATATTAATTTTAATAATGATTAACTAGATATTAAATTTGAATTTATCAAAATTAACTCTCATTGAAAACATTTAATGAAATTTTTTATTTATATTTCAAAAAAAATTATTTCGATTGATATAATAGTAAATCAGTATTTATGAGAAAAAAATTTATTATATAATAATTTGTAACTTTTCTTGTGGTTAGAATATGTGTTCAAAACCAACTTTGAATATTTGTGAACATCCTAGAAAAATATCACTTGAAATTAATAGATTTTTGTTTATTAGTGTGTGTATGTGTGTATGTGTGTATATATATTATACAAACTTGTAATGACATTTTCAGCAACTATAGTATCAGAGCTCACCTACTTTTTTGGGTTTGGCTTCTAAACATATTTCTAGAAACCTTTAGAACAATTCAATTAAGGCATAATAAACATTCAACGTTCCAACAAAATTAACCTAAATGTAAAATGATTAAGTAAAAATAAATAAATCATCATAGTGCGTAATAATATACTAAAAGTTGATTGTTTCTAATTAAGATGCATTTTGACGACTTAATCTTCTCTTTACTATTTCCTATGTTTATCTAACTTGTTGGTGGTGTGACAACATATGCTGGCTTTATCTTCCCATGTTTTAACTATAAAAACTCATCTACGTTACATGCTTTGTATCATAGATTTCTTGAAGTATCAAATTAAATTCTTAGAAACAAATTAATTTTAAGCTTCTCATCAATGGCGTCTTGTTTTCTTATATGCGGTCTCTTGTTGGTGACATGTTCAATTGCTTTCGCTTCGGACCCTAGTTCTCTTCAGGACTTCTGTGTGGCTGATCCAAATAGCAAAGGTAATAGATTATCATAAGATTATCGTAAGATCATTCATACCAGATTTCTTATACTTATATTATTAATTACATTAAAAACATTATTTTTCTCTCTACTTCTCAATTAAATAATATTTTTATACTTTTATTATTATTGTTCTCTTTTATCAACTCACAACTATTTTCAAAAATATTTAAAAATTTATAAGAGTTAAATAGTGATTCTCAAACATACAAATCGAATAGTAATTTTTCTCTCTACTTTACTTACAATCATTACTTAAAATATAAAAACACACTCCATTAAATATAAGTAACCTACTATGAATGATCACATGAATCTTAAAAGTTACTAGAAAAAAATAAAATTATATGTTAAATATTGGGAAAAAAGGGTTAAATTTTACATTTGGTGAACTCGATCCCTTTGGAGCGACTTTGCTTAAAATTGCTTGCGGCACCATCGAATTGTCAAATCACATAGACGTGCTCGTAGTGTTTAAATAACGTAGACGTGCTCGTAGTTTTTAAACCACTTAATAATAGATTTTTATATATGTTTATGCAGTACTCGTAAACGGTGTGGTTTGCAAAGATCCAAAGCTTGTGCAAGCAGATAATTTTCTCTATAGAGGGCTTCATCTGATGGGGAATACGTCAAATGACGTGGGCTCTAATGTTACTGCAGTCACTGTAGCAGAGTTACCGGGACTCAACACTTTAGGTATCTCCATGGCTCGTATTGACTTTGCTCCTATGGGTATTAACCCTCCACACACACACCCTCGAGCCACTGAGATCTTAACGGTCATCGAAGGTCGTATTTTGGTTGGTTTTGTCACATCTAACCCTGAAAATCGCCTCATTGCAAAGGTACTTGAGAAGGGCGATGTTTTGTGTTTCCACAAGGGCTAGTTCACTTCCAAAAAAACCTCGGACATGGGTATGCTATTGCTCTTGCAGGTTTGAGTAGTCAAAACCCGGGTGTTATTACTATTGCAAATGCAGTGTTTGGATCAAACCCTGATATCCCTGGGGATATTCTTGCAAAGGCCTTTCAAGTTGACATTAACGTGATTTATCAAATCCAATCAAAGTTCTGAACATATATGTAATGAACATATATGTGATTGTAGAATGTTGGCTTCTTTAAACTCGTATGCAAAAGTTTAGTAATATTGGTTTGTTTTCTAGTTATATATGTTAAAGGTGAATAAAAATTTTGTAATATTTTGATTGTGATTATAGCTTCTTTGTTTCGCAAATCAACACGTAATTTGTTATACTTAATTACAAGAAATAAGAAGAAGAAAAAACTAGACAAATGTGTTTTGGTAAGTATGAAGAATTACACCTTTGATCTTCACTCTTTACTCAAACAATAAATTTGGTACTTGATATTACCTATCGAAGGGCTTGCAGCGTAGTAGCATCACATACGCTAAAGGTGCTCACCTTAAGTGATTGACGAGTGACAATGTCATGGTAAAAATAGATGTGGGTTTAGGAGTAGGTTGTAATAAACTTGTCACTAACTCGTGTTAAAAAATTCAATTAAATTTTATAATTTGACCAAAATAACCTTATTTATAAAAGATGTATATGTGTGTATGCACAAATGTCTACCGTAACCACGATTGTTTCCTCCTCGACACTAGTAGAAAACTGGGACGTACTATTTCGTCGGAGTACAAAAGATAATAGTGATCGTTGTGGGTAATACGAAAGGGTGTTTGAGTTTTAGTTTTATCCGATCGAACAATTTGGATTGAGCCATCCAATTACTTCAGTATAAAGTGTGTTTCACAATTCGCATATAATCTAGATATTTGAATATCGATCACCTACATCACCTAGTTTTCTTTATTCTAATAAAAATAATGTAATAATCAAAATGTTTTTAACTTCCCCAATTTGATCCGGTTCGGTACTAAAAATCAGTTTGTCGTTGAACAAATGGTTGGACCGGTCGGACCAGCTGAACCAATTTTTTATATATAATTTAATTTTTTTAATATTTTTTAACATATATTCATTGTAATAATAATAATAATAATTTTATCCGGTTCTCATATCCGATCTGACCTGGTAACCAATAAAACGTTCGGTTCACTATCCGATCTGGTTCTGAAAACATTGATATTTTCGACAAGGGGACGAACGGAGAAGATGATGAAAAAGAACAATTCTATTATTAGATCGAAGTCATAATTGTGGGCAAGACTCGTGGTCAAGAAGTGTACACCCACACCCACCACTAAACAAATATAAAGCTACATCATGAGACCATCTATTATCATCATCCACAACATCAATGACTAAACCATTTCTATTCCTAACACATCTCGCCAGCAATGCTGACCAACCCAATAACACAAAACTAGACATTGATGTGTCATCATCTTAGATTTTCTAGTGGCCCATAAGTTCACTTTTAGAGTTTTTATCACAACACATTCAGGACAGAACAATATGAGGATAAGATTAACGGATATCATTTTTTTGTTTTAAGAGGGAAATTTAATACGCTAATTTCGAAGGATGTCAATACTTTTTTTTATGATTGATGTCATTGTTTTCTAAAAAGAAAATTAATTTCTCATTGCACATTGGTTTTACAAAAATCATATAACCTAACCTTTTTTTGCAAGTTAAAAAAGTAACTAAAATTTTACAAAGTTTAAATAAATATTTTTGTCTTAGTTGCGTGGATTGTAGAATACTAAAATTAAAACCCCAAATTTCTAGTCGATTCTCATTTCCTATTACTCAATTATTAATTAATTAATAAGTTCTACCTGCACTTCCAAAAAATACATATTGGATTTTCGTTTCTCTATCATTTAATGAAGTTAACATTGCTTCCACCAATTGCAACTATGGGTATTAACGGATGTTTTATTTAAATGAACCATGTAAAGATGGATTTACGTAATAAGATTGATGATTAGAATATGAGTAATGCTTGTATTTGTTATATCGAAATACAGTTTTTTGTAAAAATTATCATCAAAGATTCAAAACATAAAAACTTGTTAGAAACTACTTATAAAACGTATTTTCTCATATGTTAATAACATTGTTATTTCTAGTGACAATGTCTTTTATTAATGACTCGACTAGAACTTTGACATACTTGAAAACTCTGACGCCTAGTTTGTTAAATTTCACGTACTCCTAACATCATAAAGAACTTTAGAATAAAATTTTCGAAACTTTGATTATGACTCGAAGCGGACCGGAAAATTTACTGATACTCATACAACTCCTAAAATGTTTCCACCCCATAAAAAATTTTATGGATCCACCACCGATTAAACCTTTAACCAACTGCTATCTGTAAACTCGTCAAAAGAGGAGTTTGCACCATAGGACGTATTAGTTATTACAACCAGAAAAAGTGTGTACTGGTGACCCATAGCCCCATCATGGATTGATTAGTTAAATTACTTTATAACTATGTTTTCGAGGTGAAGTTAAATTAGTACTAGTTTTTTTACACGTCACATGTTGCTACGGCATATTACACAGTGTGATTAAGTATAGATTATAATCGCTCCAGCTCATTTTGAAAGTAATTAAATTAACGTCAAAACGTAGCGTAAATTGGATTTATACCGTTGAATATATGGTTTATATATATATAAGGGTAAATTCAATTACTTTTTTCTTGCAACGGTCAAAAATAAATAAAAAACAGTTTATTTGTCACGTGTGAATCTGAGCTGGCACGCCGTGCCAATAGAGTCTCACCACGCCGCGCTAGCAGTAGTGGTGTCACGCGATCGTCACGCCACCCACTCACTCGCCGAGGCTTCATGGTGATGGCACTAAATACAGTCTAACACTGATCAAACATCACACGAAAACAAAGTATTTTTAACCATGATTTAGGTCCAAAACAAGCTGTAAACACATTTTACTGACTCATTAGCTATCGAAATTATGAATGCGAAAACCTCCACATGAAATCCTATTCCGCAACCACTTTACCACCAAGGCTTATTTTCCGACTAAAGTTAGCGGCCAGTTTAGTGGTCGTGATATTTGCGACTGTTTTGCGATCAGTTTGTTGTTTTGCAACCGGTCATAAAACCAAACACGAGACTACTGTTGGATCAGTTTGGGTCGCGTTGTTAGAGTCGTGTGTGCATAAGTTCTAGTATGTTCTATTAATTTTGTCGGAGTCAAATCCCGACAATTGATAGCTTGATGCCAAAATCTTTAGTCTCTCATCAGTCGAATAATGACACAAATAAAAATCAAATTATTTACGTCTTATACGCTAGTTGCAGGTTGCGTACATGCACCTAGCCTATATTTCAACTTGTCACCTCTTTTTCCGTCTCTTTATTACATCACACTTATACTAAATAAATGAGTAAATTATATATGATTGTTATTTTCCGCGATAGAACAATGGATGATGATAATATGATCGATCAAATCAATATGGCTAGAACAATTGATGATGATATGATCGATCTAATCAATATAACTATAGGATGACAGACACAGACAGCAGATGGAATATTCATATCTTTATGGTTTAGATTTGTTCTATTAGGAAGTCGATCCGTTAGAACGTGTAATGTTACCCTTTTTGAGACGTAGTTGTTTTATGTAGTAGGAAACTCGATAAATCGATCAATGACATAATAACATACACATAGATTATACACACATATAGCTATACATGTAGAATAATGTACATATACATGCACATATATATACATTATAGGAGATGTTTATTAATTATTATCATAGTTTGTATTTAGTGTGCAAAGCGTATAAAGTCATTGGTTATGACTTATGACACGTGACATGTAGCGAGCGGCTCATGTGTTTGCACCATAATTAGGCGCATATTGAATAATTAAACACACATGACACACAACCATATAGAAATATAGAACTAAAGTACACAAATAAATTTCACAACTTATATGTATAATAATTTCGCAACTTATACATTAATTACACAACATATGCTAATATTAACGCATATATTCAACATATAATTATAAATTTGAAAGAGATCATGTAGTGTGAATAAGGATGCTTAGTAGCTTACATAATAATAAAGTAAAAAAATATCAAGTAAAACTTGGTATACCCTTACCGTAAAGCTTGTTTGGGTCAAGGATATCGTGTTGATAGTTACCACAGACCTTTCATAACGCTAAAATGTGGCATTTGTTCTTGAATCGCTTCAAAGTGTGAGTCGTCGACTTGTGGAAAACAAAGGTTGAGAGATTGTGAACTGTGATGGATGTTTGAGTACGTGTCAATTAGGGCCATTAAAATTGTACTTTGAAAGACAATAATACTTCCCATACGAGAGACATATAACTGAATTAACAAGTATGTTTCGTCACGTTACTTCCCGGTACGGAAAGTGTCAAAATTAAAACGTTGAAGACCCAAAAGATTAAATGTTTAAAACTTAAACGAATGTTGATTTTCGGATAAATCTTAGGAACGAAAATAAAGTTTGTTATAATAGTCTAAGTTTATTCTAAATTTTTGATGGATAATAGAATTCCCAAACAAGTTGTTGGTGAGATGAAGGATGAGCATTTAAAACTAATTCTAGAATTTTCTGTAACGACAAAAGGGGCAACAAAAGTAAGTTAAAGGGACTTGATGCACATGCAATTTTTAAGTTTTTGGGGAGCAATTGGTAGTTTTAACGTTACTTTTAGCAGCTATCCAATTAATGCCCCTTTAGCAACACATATGGGTAGCCTCAATTTCAAATACGACAAGAAAAATATTTCAAAATAAGACAAAGAATCTCCTATATTATAAGATATCCAACCCCTAAATTAATAAGATTAACATAACAAATAACATTATCCGGATAATATTGCATCAATATAAAATTAGTTTTCTAAACATCCATCATAGTGTATTTTTACATAGATAATTTTTGTAGTTTTTAATATCAATAATGAAAAATATTTAATACAATATATACATAACTCAACTTCTTAAAAATATAACTAGACAAGAACAATTGTCACATGTTACAATGGTTTTAACGTTATGAATAGTCTGTGGTAACCATCAACATCAACATGATGACCTTGACCCAAACAATTGCCACATATCAAGTTTTAAAGTTTATGAAACATTAATGTAAGTGAGAGTTCAATAACGTTTTTTATTTACTTTTATCTAACATTTGACCAATTGTTGTATAACCTTCATTACAACAAATGAACATATGTTGTTTAGTATCAAAATCTTTAATAGAGGAAAATTTGCCAACTTTCAAGGTAAGAAATATCTAAATAGAAATGTAATCTCATTGATATTGCGGATACCGATGATTTTGGTATATATGTATTTGAAAGAAATGGTTAAGACTAGGTTATCCATGTGAAATGGTCTTTTTACTACCATTTTAAGGTTCAAGAAATGGATTTATATTTTGGTTATATTTTACTGTAAGAGCACTAGCTAATTACAATGATGTGAAAAGCTTCTTTAAATATGTGCACCTTGGTTAAACTTATTAAGAGTTACGTTGTTCATTGGAATACACAACACTTTTTTTGTATCACCTGATGTTGATCCATCTAGTCCTATTAGGAGCACTATAAAGATTACCCAAGCATGTAGAAGAAAACTATCACGCGAAAATCAAGACAAACAAGAGTGGGATTTTGGTAATTATGAAACATTCGATAATGTTGAAGAACAAGACGAAGATATTTACACTCTATCGCTTTTGACCACTCGACCACTATCCCCTTCCTAGGCCCAGGCCCCTGTTCGTAGCTTCTAGCAAAGTTGCGAGTTCATGAGCAAGTAAATGAATGAGCCATGTTCCTAAAAGAAGTATCATCAACAATGTCAGTTGAAGAAGCCATGTTCCTAAAAGAAGTATCATCAACTATGTCAGTTGAAGAACATGTCAATGAAGGTGATGATGACGACGACTCAAATTATATGTTCGATCATGATAACATGGTATAGGATGTAGAAGTGTATATGGATAACTTTAGGGATATTGTTAACAATGATATGGATATGGAAGATGATGATGTACACTTTAATGATGTTAGCATAGATGACAATGACTCAAAATGTTGATCTAGATGACTTTGAAAGTAATTGGGAGAATGATAATGTTATGCCACCATTGAATGAAGTTATGAAAAAGTTTAGGAAGCATAATAAAGGATATACAAGGGTTCCATCAACATCCCCATAGAATGTTAGATATACCCTTGACCTTTCTTCAAGACATGGCTAAAAAAACTATAACAATTGATGTTCAACGGGAATATAAAGAGGATGATAATTAAAACTTAACCCGATGATAAGTCACTAATTCTCAAATCCTAAGACATTTGGGATGAGTATAGGCTCGGGTAATCGGGTATGGGATCGGGTAAGGATTTAATTTTATTTTTTCCGGGTATAAAATGAGTATGAGATTACGTTATGTACCCAGTTATCCGGTTAAGAATACTTATTTATCCAAGTATATGCCAGAACTTATTTTATTATTTTAGATTAATTATATTATATATTTTCTTGATTATTTCTAACTTAATAAAAGTTAGTCAGTTGACTCAAATTCTCCACTCACATATAATGTATCTCATATAACACTCACAATAATATCAATAACCATGACAAAAGTAAAGATGAATTGCATGTGCATTTACAAGTATCAAGATTTTTACAAATGTAAGTTTATAAAGTTAATATGTTTCACCCCAAAAAATATGAAATAAAGTAAAAAGGGGCATTGAGAACTCACATGGAAACTCACAAGTATAGTGATGGTTGTAGAGTACATAAGAAAGCTTGGATGTCAAGAGTCAAAGGTGATGTCCTAAATGATAAAAAAAATAATAACTTGATATCAAAATTCATTACAAGAAGTTAGGACGTTTAGAGAATGTTAAAAAGCGAAAGGTAGATTGAAAATGGATTATTACATCAATTTTAGATTATGGACAGAATGTTTTATATGTGTTTGAACAGGTTTTAAAAATAGCAAACGGTTTTATAAAATTATAAAAAACTATAGTTGACTAGTTCAAAGTCTCCCGGACAACTTTTGTTCAGAAACATTTTTATGAAAAGATCTGTAAATAGGTCAAAACAGCAACACAAGATAGAAGGTGCTGAAATACGCACTGATCTTGTGAAGGTTATTGTTGAGTTGTCCGATTGATTTTGAAGACATATAAACTATAGTTAAAAAGGTAATTCAATGAACTTGATATTGGAGTCTGATTTTACTCAAATTTATTTTTTTATGATCAAGTTATGGTCGGTTGAAGTCAGATTATATTCTGTCAAAATTATAGTAAGGCACTTATGTGCACTTTTAATATCGTTAAAGCATGAAACGGGTTAGAATAAATTTATTATGTTGATATATGATATATTAGACTTCATTTGATTTATGTAAAAATATTCCAATACTTCGTCATAGCCATCACTTATAGAAATAATCTTGTGGAATAACCGAATGTGGCGGCATAACCGTCCATATGCAAACGAGATTCTTTATTTATGTTAGCTTGATTTAGGAATGTTAGTGATTGTTATAAGGTTAGTGAATGTTAAAAGGTTAATGATCAAATAATAATGATTAAAATTAAAAGAGATTTAGTAGAAGAAAGAATAAAAGTAAGAACATAAAGTTATGAGATTAATTAGATGTTAGGATGATTAAATAATATATATAATCAATAATATAAAAGCAATATAAGGTTACCTTAGTATTTGAAACTTCTTGAAATTACTTGTAAAATAAAATTCTTGAAATTAATTATAACCAAAGGATGATAAAAGGTTTGTGTGAGAGATTTTTAGAGAATAAGCAAATGAAAAGTGAGGCCTAAGCCTTGTTTTTATAATTGGAGTTAGGAGGAGGTTATGAATGCTATTAATGGTAAGTTATAAGTCTTTTAAAAAGTAATTCTAATTTTGAAATAAATATAAGATTAAATAAAATAAATAGGTAAAAGAATAATTACAATATAAACTTTTAATTTATTAAAACCTTAATTTTAATTTAATCAACTTATTTTCTTATAAAATCTTTATAACTTTTATAAAACTTGTAATTATAATTTGATTATTTATTTTCAACAATTAAAATTCATATTACTAATAAAACTTTATAAGTTTATTAAAATTCATTTTATAACTTTATAAGTTTTAATAAGTCTTTTTCATTTAGTTATTTATTGTAAAATAATTTATAAATTTTATAATTTTATGAAAAAAATTATTTATAAATCAATGAATTATTATAAGTTGTTTAAATGATAAATTTAACAAATCAATTCACAATATTGTTTAAACTACATGTCTAATCCATATAATTCATTAATGTAAGAAAAATAAGTTAAATAAAGAAATTCATATCGTATGAAAGTTCAATTTGAGTTCGGGTTCGGGTTAATAACTTGAAAATTGCAGATGTTACTTATAAGAAAATAAAGTACCGTACTAGTACTTTATACATATTTTCGATGCCAGTTGGATATCAGTACCGGTACGATACGGGTACCGATACAGGTATTAAGTATCCGATACCAAATGCTCATCCGTAATTTACATAGTAGTTTTGATGTCTAATTATATTAGTTTGGTTTAGTGTTACAGTAGTGGAAAGAAAAGAAATTTAATAATTTTTTTCTGTCTTTTCTCTCAAATTAGAAGGAAACAGATAGAAAGCAGTGGAAGGAAACTTTTTTAATACCATTACAACCAAGTTTAATTAGAAGAT
Source organism: Flaveria trinervia (assembly GCA_025506515.1). Lineage (NCBI taxonomy): Eukaryota > Viridiplantae > Streptophyta > Magnoliopsida > Asterales > Asteraceae > Flaveria > Flaveria trinervia. The sequence continues at coordinate 12,343,894 of CM046454.1, read as the reverse complement.
TTTAATAATGTATAATAGTAAAATTATAATTTTCTTTTTTTATTCTTTCAACTCAGGAACACATAATATCATTTTATTTCTTTTCCATCACTTCAAAGTTTTAAACACAATATAAAATTATATATTTCTATTTCTCTCCTTTTTCTTCTTTTCTAATTTTTCTTTGTTTTCTTTTCTTTCATTTAGTGATCTCAGGAACAATCTAGATATTGTTTCAGTATCTCTAAACACATTAAGGGATCAATCTAGGTCACAACAGGAGCACACTTCGATTGTTGCTGATAAATTTCATAACATCGTATGCGAAAAAGAAGAAATTAGAAAGTTTGAAGTTCTCACACAACAATAGAAGCGGCGACCTGAATTTGATGTAATCAATGAGATACAAATCGATGTTCGAGAGTCGAGACCCAAAAGAGAATATTACATTGTGCTTGTAGTTTAAAGACTTGGACATCACAAAAAACACCAATCTACAACATTGTTTGTTCTTAAAGTCGAACAAAAAGCATATGACGATTTTTATCCATAATGGTAACCATAACTTCAAAACGACAAAAACAGAAAAAGACAAAAAATCATCGAACAACGAAATCACTTTATCGAACTAAGAATAGTCATTGAGTAATAACTTAATCATTGAATAATGAGACTAAGAAGTTTTATTGGTTTTAAGATTTCAACGGCGGAGCTTAACAAATAAATGTATAAAAAGGTCAAAAATCATGGACTCAAATAAAAGAGTGCACTCAATACGTATAATATTTTCAAAGGAAATACGTATAAATTTCCATTTCTGAGTGAAAAAATGAAAGACCCACTCGATCACAATTTGTCTATCTTATTTTTACCTTGAAGTATTTTAAAAGATAGGACACTTTTCGTTAAGTACCCTAAATGCCCTCCAGCACTAGTATTTACTAGTATTGCGGTTGAACGGTCGGTTCGAAGCGGTTTCACATTCAGGTTCATGAGCCCAGCCACCAACCCATAGCCCTACCCGAGATACATGAGTCGACGTACCTAAAACACCCGATCAAGGTACCCGAGTGGCACTGCGGGTGGGCTAAGTGAGTATCACTAGTTTTGTGTAAAAGAATGAATTGGGTATATTATAAAACTTACAGTAAATATGAATATTACAATTTGTCTGCAAGTGTGACGCATAGCTAGTTGTAACTTGAAAGTATGTGCTCCCGTTTGGATATTCCTCTTTGTCATGTAGCTCACTTTAGCATACATATTTCCTCTTGTTCATCATAAGCTATTTAATTAGTGTATGGGGGGAGTCGATAACCTTGAAGAATTCCCATTTTTAACCACCACACCCTAACCCCAAACATGGCTAAACAGATGAAGCACCAGCAGTCCCAGTGCTGCTACCTCAACTGGGTGGCTCAACAGCGGCTCGACCTGGACGAGCTACTCCAAGCACTCAACAACTACCCGACCGACGTCGAATACCTCCAACTAGTAACCAAAAAGATCATCACACACTTGGAAAACTACTGCACAGCTCGAGCTCAGCTCGCCAAACACGACGCGCCTTCTTTCTTGGCTCCATCATGGGGAACCACTTTCGAGAACTCGTTTCTTTGGATTGGGGGGTGCAGGCCCACGTTAATTATTCGCCTCGTTTACGCGCTATGTGGGTCCCAGTTAAACGCGCACTTGGCTGAGTTTCTTGAAGGGGTTAGGCATGGGAACCTCGGGGAAATATCGAGTTCGCAACTTAAGGACATAGATGATCTCCATGCTAAGACTGTTAAAGAGGAGGATAAGTTAGCTTCGCACTTAGCGAGCTTACAGGCATATCACACAACTTCGTAAAACATTTTATGTAATGGGGTTAGATAGTTGATGGTGAGTTTTGATACGTGTGTATGTTTGTATGTATGTATGTATGTATGTGCAGGAGAGTATTGCGGACGAGCCGCTGGTGCTGCTAGCGAACAAGTGTAATGAGCCGGGGGAGTGTAGCCAGGGTCAGGTTGTGGACAAAGCAATGGACACTCATGCCCTTGATTTGTACAAGATTTTGATGGAAGCTGACAAGCTTAGGCTGGACGTCTTGAAGGGTATGATAGACATTTTGACGCCATTGCAGGCGGTCGAGCTGTTGGTGGCGTCAAAGAAGCTGCATCTGTCTTTACATGAGTGGAGCAAGAGGCGAGATGTCCGAATGGGGATTACTCATCTACTGGACCCCGATAACCCATGCGACCCACCACCATCTCACCAGTAACTAGCCGGTTCGGTTGTGGTGGCGATTTCTTTTTCTTTTTCTTTTCGTTTTTGTTTGATTTGGTGTTAACAAGCGCCACTCTTCCGGCCAGTGTTGAGATGGTGGTGTGCGTTTGTTTTCAAACCGTCGTGCTGGTTGGTTACAGAGGTAAGTTTGAATAAGCGGCGCCGCGAGTTGGCATGTGTTATTGTTCGTTTTTCGTTACTGCTGTCTTGTAACAAAGTAGTTACTGCTGTCTTGTAACAAAGTATGAAGGAAACACTCAACCATTATAAGATATTGTTTTTGTATTGTTTTTCTTATTACTAGTTTCACCAACCCTTTTTGACCCTTTTGATTTGATTATTGCACAAGGATCTGATACTTTTTGTTGGTGTCATTCTTCAAAACATCATGACTTTCATATCACTTACATACATATATACCTAAATCTCAAGTACTACATAGACCGACTTCCGCCTTTTAAGTCAAGGTTGAGCTTATAACAGTTTAACAAGAGTTTTTCAACCGTGTACAAACAAGCAAATCAACGCTAATTCAAGGACATTTTAAGCCCGTTTGAGAAGCTATCGAGTCAATTTTAAGCTTGGTAATAAGATCTTGAAGCTGAATCCGACTCGACTCGCTTGTAGCCTAGTGTGGATGGGAAAAATACATGATCTGCCATTGTACTCCATGTTTGTTTTCTATTAATAAATTAATTTGTATGCTTATATTTAAAAAGGATTGATATTGATATTGTAATATGAAATGTAATAACTGTATTACCTAAAAGTCTAAACAGGAAGAATCCAACATTCCAGCCTGTGATATGAAAACTGAATTGGCTGCTAGCAAGATCAAGTGTGACGTGGCAAGCATGCGAAGCACCACGTGGCGACAACGTTCCCTTGCACGTGTATATATAACGATACTGAAATGCCTATCATACCCTTGATGGTGTTAGATTGATTATTATTTTGTACAACTCTGGGATATATTACTAGTTTCACCACCCAACTCAGACTGCACACATACTGATTGGTTATGAGTCCTGGCTCTTGGTCAGTTGGTCTGCAGGTCACACGGTACTGGTTCGAGCACCATTGTTAATGACAGGTTCCTGCACTGTAATAAACCAACCATTTTGTTAAGATTATGAGGAGGAAGAGCTAATTGCCTATATTTCATTAAAACTAACTTCTCATTAAAAAGTTTTGTATTGTTTACATATTTGATATTCTTTTTACACTATCTAGCATCCTCTGATATGATGATGGATCTCATCTTCCACTCACTTCAAGTGAATTTGATTTGCTTGTCTTTATTTATCTTTGAACCAAAAAATAGTCACATGGACCCATAAATTGGAACCTTTAGGTAGACGATATGAATCAAGAACTAGTAACTCTAAGTAATTATGTGTTTAAATAACACAGATACAGAATAAACACAATAGAGAAAATCGTTGAACACCTTAACTCCAAAGCATTTAACAACATAAAATGCAAGTCATGCTTTTGATGAAAGTTTATATCCGAATCTTTCAACTAGTAACCCACCCACAATAAATTCAAGTTGCCATAATTTGTGATAACTTTTGAGAAAATATATTATCAAATGATGAAATTAAGTAAGTATCATGCACATAGAAATCTAGAGTGTTGTTAAGAACATAATAATAATCAAGCATCCTATGAGATCCATTCATGCAATATCCAACAAATGAGACTAAGTGTTTGTGATGAAGTTGGCTCATTATGTTGACTTCAGCCTAAAACTCGTGTTCACCCGGACCGTTGTAGGCTTACAACAGCTTCACTATCATCTCACTTCCATCTAAAAGAACCCTTATGCACTAACCAAACCTGCCTTCATCCAAGAGACTGAATCTAACATCCAGGTGTGGCAATCTCTAATTGTTAATATGTAAACACATATGTTATAAAGAAATATAGTGGGATTGTGGCGGAAGTTAAGTTGAACCGTGCGGACACTAAACCACCACTGTTACTAATCATAAAATAATTGTGTTTCCATTGACGGTGTTGAACCCTAGTGGCTAATAATATGGTCGTTGTCAGGGTTATGACGCAACTACTAGGGCAGGAAACCACGAAGAATATTAGCAATTCACCTTATCTTTCCTTACAACTAATAAACATCATTATAAGAATTCCAAGAATGGTGATTTTAATGATCTCACCAACCGTCTGAGGTGAAATTCTAGATAAATGGGGGGTTGGATGACTTAGAGGGACGATCCTTTGAATGGTCGGTTATTCTAAGAGTAGGCAGTGATGGAGGAGAAGATAATGGGAAGTTTTAGAAAAATGGTGGTGGCGGTGGTAAAGATAGCGGGTTGCTTCTAAGGGCTAGTGGTAGTGTAGATACATGGTAGATGGAGATTAAGAAGCCATAACCTCGATCACCAAAGTTAAAGAACGATTATGTTGTTTATTTGTCGAAGACAAAAGATAAGAACTATTGTTGATCTTCATAGTTTTTCCCGCCTCAATAAGTGCATCATAACCAATAGGAACCCTTAGCATCACCAACGGGTACACAATCACACTGATAGGAACACAATCATCTATGATTGATAAGAAAGGTGGTTCGAACTCTAACTGTGGTTCAACTCAACTTCCACTAACAACCCCACTAAATTTCTCACGAACTTATAAGTTTACGTATGTAAGAGATTGCTACATCTAAAATTTCAGATTTCTATCTCGTGGGTAAAACAGGTTTTGCCTTGTGCATAAAGGGGTTGTTCTAGAGAGTAACATAAGATAGGTGGCAATGAAGCTTTTAAAAGCCTACGATGGGCGAGGTGAGCGTGAGTTTAATGTCCACTTCATCAAAAACACCTTGTTTCATTTGTTGGATATTGCATGAGTGGATCTAATAGGATGCGTATTTATGATTTGGTTTGTGACAACACTCTGGATTATATATTATTATGCATCTTAATTACTTAATTTCATCACTTAATAACTCATGTATCTTCACAAAAGTTAGCATAAATCAAAATAACTTGAACTTAATATGGGTCAATTATAAGTCGAATGACTAGAATATAAATTTCATGAAAAATACGAGTGCCATTTTATCCTGATTTAGTAAATCCTGATTGTTAAACGCTTTGTAGTTTTGAAGTGTTTGGAGATTTGTCATCTTTTGTATATGTCTTATCTAAGCAAATAAATACCAAGTGGTATTGTTTCTTGATCTATATTGGCTATTTAATGGAATCATTTTGTGAATTCATGTGACAATATTAAAAAATTGAAAAAGAAATAAAAACATGAAATAGATCTAGTTCACTTGAAGCGAGTAGAAGCTGAAATAAACGAACACATTCGAGGATGTCAAATAGAGTATAAAAAATTGCTAGATATATGAATGATGTAGATGATTTTAATGGGAAGTTAGTTTCAGTGAAATGTAGCATAAACATTGCTAAAACACAATCCAAACTCATCTAAGAAACTAAGGTTGTAATCGTGTTGGGTTGTCAGGTTGGGAATGTTGAATTGATAAACCCAAACACGACCTGTATGTTTATTCATGCCAAAGTCACCAACCCTAACCCAGACACCCTCAGATCGTGTAACCTTTTATATAATTGATTCAAATGGGCTGACAGATTGTAGACGGCTTGGCGTGTTGTAAACTAGTTGACGGATTGTAAATGAGCTATAATTAATTTGTAAAGACATTGGCACCTAGAGGTTATAAAATACTTTTTTATTCTAATTTAGTAATTTGAAACGAGTCCGCTTGTTTGATTAAACATGTTGAACATGCTAAATGAGTATTTTTTAACATGTTAGACATGACAACCAAGAACTGATTATTTCAATGTTAAGTCAAGAATTGTCACCCCTAACTAGAACGAATATTATTTATAAAGATATAAAGATAATGTTATCCTCACAAGATTGTTGACAGCACCCCCTGCGTAGCCTTCTGCCTCGTTCAAAACTTGTTTCTTACTGCTCTCTGCTTTTACATTTGCAACTGTCGAAACGTCCTGCAAATGAATATGATTCAAAATGGCAGTAACAGAGTGTATAACAGTCACATTGGGAGAAAGAATTGTATTATTCTCGAAAAATCTTACCAACACAAAAGGATCCTAACAAGAATGTTTCTGTTTTGGCAGATTCAACTGGATATTAAAATTTTTAAATCGTCTAACACAACTTAATAACCCTTTACCTTGTGTCACCCAAACAAGTGAACACTTGTATATCTAAGTATTTGTGTGCGCTTCCAGTAGAGCGTATTCATACATTTCTAAACGGTGTATGAAACTCAATAGCCATAAAAACCCAAACTCGCACCAGTAACACTAGTAGCATAATGATCAAATTATAAATTGCATTTGAACCCACATTATCAATGCACAATAATCCAACTACAAACACATGTATGCATCAATGTCTATTACAACTTACAAACAACACTAACCTCACAAACCATAGATTCGCCATCAACAGTTTCTGCAACATCATGAGTTCTTCCATTCAAATTCTCATTACCCATCATATCATTTACATCTATAACATCTTTACAAGCATTAGCATCATCCACCTGCAATAACACCAACAATTTCCAATAACAATTCAACTGCACACCACAGATAACTGTTGATAACAGTATACCTGCAATTCACCAGCTTTATGATCCAAAACAATGGAAGACGAAGCCGATCAATATCCCACCCAAGAACCTTACATATAACCCTCCCATACGCTCTATGTGCCCTTATCCTCTTCGTTTTCGCAATGGAAACTGAATGCTGAACCAACGCGATACAGTCTTTAAACCGTTTCCCATGCTTCTTATTAGCTCCACCACACACCAGACACGAAAACTCACCTCCACCACCACAATGCTTCACATAATACCCTTCAATTCCTCATCCCCATCAACCATTTCCAAAAGAATGCATACCCTTTATCCTCAACATCATCCCCATCTTCAGACATATCATCATCGTCATCATCATCTTCATCAAAGTAGAAATCTTTAACAGCCTTCAATGCCCTCTGTTGTACCTGATTCCACTTGTGTTTTTCCAGTTCTTCTGGTGTGGGCACACGAGTTGTTTGTGGGTTTGGTTTTAGCTTCAATTCCGGCCACCCTGATTGATTTAGAGGTGGGTCTGGTGCCGGAGGTTTCACCGGCCATTCTTTGCCGGAGAATTTTCCTACATTGGGCTTTTTGGGTTGAAATTTGGGGTTTTTTTTCTTGGGTTTCTTGAATCGAGTGAGATTCAAAGGTTGTAGATTGATGGTTGGAGATTGTGTTTGATGGCCGTGGTGCCAAAGAGAGTGGAGGTATATGACTTCGTCTCGTAATCTCTGTTCGTTGTATGGATCCATTGAAGAAGATGATCAAGGACTAGGGTTTCTATGGGTATGAAGAGGTATGAGACTGGTTCAACAGTAGTGAAAGTGTTTTTGTTTTTCATAATGCAATTAACATTTGACATGTGTCAAGCGGAGCGGTAAACGAAGCGAACGTTCAACGAATAGCTCGTAAACCGTTTAATAAAAAGTTCATTTATATTTGTTCGTTTAATAATGAACGAATACAAACAAGAAAATTTTGTTCGTTTACGTAAACTAAACGAACATGAACAGATGTTGTGTTCGTTTATTTATGTTCGTTAACGTTTATTTGTGTTCGTTCATTTAAAAGTTATGTTTAAGATAATTATGTTAGAATACTTATTTATATTTTCTGGATATTACATACTCTTTGTGATTTTAATTGCAAAATCAATTTATGATGTTTTTATTTGTTTATTTTTATAATTTTTGTTTGTATTAATTAGTGTTTGTGAATATTTGTGTGCGATCGTTGCCTTTGCTTACGTTTGTTTTATGTTAATGAATAGTCTCATTTTCTTAATGAATAAATACGAGAAAAAAAAATCTCGTTTGATAAATGTTCGTGAACAATTCATGAACAAAGTATGTTTTTAATGGACAAACATGAACAAGGTCGTTGTGTGTTGTGTTTAGTTTTGTATAGTACAAGATTAAACCTTTAACGTCAAAACAAATATTTTTCCTACACACATTTGTATTGTTAGACCACCTCTAAATAAACGACTCGTTGCTGCCTATGGTAGTAGCCTTGTCTCGAAAGGTTATCATTAATCATGCACAAATATGTTCCTCGTAAGCTAGACAATTTGCATGTCTCATACGATCATACCTAGCTCTTTCTAGTGAAAAGAACATAAACAATTCTTATGATAACACTTGTTTCCTGTAAGGCCCCATTCCCGGGACGCTTACAGTTGGATCCTCATCGCACATAAAATATATATTTACATTTGCTTTACGAAAACGTTGCAGCGGAAACATAAAAAAATTAACTTTTCATATCATTACAAATGCTTTGCAAGTTAATACAAGCGTTCATTTCAAAACATCGTTCGTTCGCATTACAATGCAAAAACATTAACAAACGAATGCCATCCAAAAGAGCTGAGTAGCCGCCTCATGCCATCCTAAGCAACGTTTACCTGCCAACTGAAAATGTATAAAAGTCAGTGTCGCTGAGTGATTTCTAATTTTATAATAGAACATACATTTCAATCGTTAAAACCGTTCTTTACTTTCTTTCAAATCATACTTCGCTTTACATTCATTCGTGATCATACATCATACGTGCACATTGATAATATAATTATTATCTTCCATTACATTCGCTAACCTCGTTCATTTTATACGTTCGTCCTTTCGAGTCTGTTGCGACAACAGGGTCGCTCACCTCATTAACAATCACAACTATTTGCACACTATCCGAGTCTGTTGCAACAATAGGGTTGCTCACCCCTATTGCCAATTTCAACGATAGCACGCTATCCGAGTCTGTCGCAACCATAGGGTTGCTCACCTCATGGCAACTTCACGATAGCACGTTGTCCGAGTCATGTTACACCATAGGTTGCTCACCCCAATTGCCAATTTCAACGATAGCACGCTACCCGAGTGTGTTGCAACCATAGGGTTGCTCACCTCATGGCAACTTCACGATAGCACGCTGTTCAAGTCTGTTGCAACAACTGGGTTGCTCACCTCATATATGTGCTTGCAAACCTTTCCTTCGTTCATACGTCATTCAATAATGCATGCATTCTTACCTCATGTTCCTCTTTCATTATGTTTCACTTTACGTTACATAATACTTCATTCATTCATTAACATGACACGTAAGCCATAAAAAGATAATATATATATATATATATATATATATATATATCATCATAAGGAACACATCATACAATCATACATAATCACCAATCATACATCCCATCATACCTCACTCATCACAACATTAATGACTTCAAAAGTCAACTTACATAGCCCTGGGGAACCATCCAAGTCAAAGACTACATTACATTTTTCCCCAAAAATCAGAAAATAATCTAAGCCCTTAAGCGCATGGGCACTATGCAGGCGCATGAGGAACACTTAGGCGCATGGGGAACACTTAGGCGCATGTGGAACACTTAGGCGCATAGGCAACTTTCAGGCGCATAGGCAACTTTCAGGCGCATGGGCACTATGCAGGCGCATGAGTGCCTAGGCGCATGGGAATCCTAGACGTCTGGACACTTAGTCAATTCCAGCCCAATTCTAGGTGCATGGGTACTATTCAAGCGTATGAACTTAGACGTATGGACTAATCAGTCGCATGGACACTTAGGCGCATGGGCCACTTGGGCGCATGGGCACTATAGGGGCGCATTGTAACACCCGGATATTTATTATTTTGAAACCGGTGAAGAAAGAAAAGAAAAATAAAGTCCAAAAGTCGAGGGACCAAACCCGCCAATGAAGAAAAGTTGGGAAATGTGGTGACATATGTAAGGAGAGGGCAGCCCACTCTCCCCATACTTACATTTCAGCTCACAAAGAGGAGAATAGAGAAAGAAGAAGGGAAAAAGAGGAAAAAGTGTTGGTTCGGGTCGGTTCGGGTCGCCAAAATCGTCGTGAAGCAAGCCGAATCGAAGCTCTTGTTGTTGTGCTCGTTTAGATGAGTTCTAGGACCCCTCTTTTACTTGTTTTCAAACGATTTGGGGCTGGAAAACATCTGAAATCGAGTTTTTCGTATGTGTGTAAGTTGACCCGTTTGTGTATGTGTATGTATATGTATGACGCGATTGTGACTTGATTTCTTGCTTGGTTGTGCTTGAATGATGTTATGGTATGCATCTCTAAGGTTTAGGATGGTCGATTTAGGCTTAAAATGGGTTTAGATGAGTTTGGAGGCCGAAAACCCTCGGCTGCAGTCGGGTTGAACTGCATTCTGCATCAGTTAGGGCTAGGCGACCGACTGGAGGCCGAATGGAGGCCATACGGCCGATTAGGGTGCGATTGGGGTCCATTCGCACGATTGGGGTTCATTCGCACGACTGGAGGGCAGTCGCATGGGGGTCATGCGACTGAGGGTCCATTCGCACGACTGGATGTTCATTCGCATAGGTGTTCATCCGCATTAGTTCAATCGCATGATGTTCAGTCGCATGGAGGCAATGCGACTGAAGGGTGTCCATACGCCCGAATAGGGCTGTTGAACCCGAGGAAGGCGTAGATTGACTTCTGACTTTCGGGGGAAAGTGCAGATGTAAGTTTTGATGTAAAGGTTCCCATAAGGGTTTTTAAGATGACGATCGAGGTCTTAGAAAGCATGTTGGGCATGATGAGGGTGATGATGTTGTACATTATGTATGTATGATGTTGCCATTTATGATGTGATGTTGATGCATGTTAATGTTCCTTATGTGATGTATGTATATCTTTCCTGTGGCTTTACCTGTTATGATGAATGAACGAAGTATTATGTAACGTAAAGTGAAAGATAAAGAAAGAGGAACATGATGAATGAATGCATGTATTAATGAACGAATGAAACGTCTTGCACACATCGGATACGGGGTCCTTCTTGTGATTGACCCTAAATGTAGAACCTCTACCGCTCACCCCTAGTACTGTGGCATACGTTTAGCTGTCATTCGTTGACTTCGGCCCAGTAGCTAAGACCGATGGTTACTCCTAGTACCGAGGCATCGTTTAGCTGTCATTCGTTGACTTCGGCCCGGTAGCTACGACTAACCGGGGTGTAGCACATGGTATTGGTTTGGGATGATGTCCGATGCGCAAGTAAAGTAATGAAAGAAGGAATGAACGAATGAGGAAGATAATAATGATATTATCTATGTGTACGTACGATGTGTGATCATGTAAAAGTAACGAACGGTTTTATATGAAAGTAAAGTATGTTTTATTTATAAAACTAGAACTCACTCAGCAACGCTGACTTTGATGTGTTTCCAGTTGGCAGGTAATGATTGCTGAGGATGGCACGAGCGACTACTCAGCTCTTTTGGGATGGCATTCTTTTGATTAATGTTTTTGCATTGTAATGCGAACAAACTATTTTTGTAAGGAATGTTGTATTAGTTTGCAAAAGCATTTACATGGAAATGAAAGTTTGTTTTAGTTTTCCGCTGCGATTCATTAAATACAAATGTAATTATATGTTTTACGTGCGATGAGAACCCAGCTGTAAGCGTCCCGGGAACGGGGCCTTACAAGTTGGTATCAGAGCCAAAGTTTAAGTGAAATGGGTAAAATTTTAAAATAAACCTAATCTTAAACTGAGAAGGGACGGAAAGGGAATGGATGCCAATCTGAGTAGCTGCGTGCCATCAGGTATTTTCGTAAAGTTAACCGGTTTTATGTGGGCATGGTATGTGTTATGTGTTGTATGCAGATTTAAATACTGATGTAGTCAGGACAGGTAATACTTGGGGTATGAAGAGTAAAGTAAGTGGCTAATCACAACTGGCCACTGTAATTAGGGACTTACTATACTTGACATAAACTGAGTTGTTTCCTTGAATGACCGTGTTGGTGTTTGAATCTTTCCGTGTGCGTGTGATGGCCGGAGGTAGATCTTCGAAAGCTTCTAGGGGTGGAGGTCACGGTGTTGAACCGCGACCCAAGAGAGGGAGACCCAAAGTTGAGAGGGTGGTTCATGAAGAACCAGAGACCCCTCATCCGGAGGGTGGCGACGAAAGCGCCAATCTGAGAGCCTCAGTAAAGGAGGCTGTTGTAGAAGAAGTCCATCAGGTCATGCAACAATCTTACTTACCGTAGTGTGACTGAAGTTGTTAAGGCTGTACGAGAAGGGGAAAGAAAAGAAAGAAACAGATCCTCTGGAGGACGGGAATAGCCAGAGCCGGAAATGGTTCTGTCTGATGATGAAGAGGAAGAAGAAGAGCCTGTGCCAGAGGCAGTGCGAGGATGTAACTACGGGGCATTTATGAGATGCAAGCCCCCTACTTTTGATGGAAATGGCACCGCTGCAGCCGCTCACCGGTGGGTAAGGGAAATGGAAGCTGTTCTTGATATCAGCGAGTGCCGAGAGGACCAAAGGTGAAGTTTGCTACCCACTCTTTTGTGGATTCAGCTCTGTGCTGGTGGGACAACATTGTCCAAGCTGAGGGTAGTAGGGCCATTGGGAAATGAAATGGCCTGAGCTGAGAAAGTTGGTGATTGAGGAATTTTGTCCTCATCGGGAATGGACAAGTTGGAAAGGGAGTTCTGCAGTTGGAGGCTGGAACCATGACACACCAGCAGTATACCACCAAGTTTAATGAAATGGCACGGCTTGTGCCTGATCAGGTGACGCCTCTATCTCGGAAAATCAAGAGGTACATTCAGGGTTTACCGTGGATGTTCGCCGGCATATGATCGCCGCCCGCCAAGCACGTTTAGGTCGGCAGTTGATTTGGCAGGGAGGCTGTATGATGAGCGGGAGGTGGTGGTGACTGAAGCAGGTAAGAAGGGTGGTGGTGATCGGAACTGGAACGGGAAACGGTTTGGTCGGGGTGATGCCCGATGGGTAACAAAAAGGCACGGGTGGATGAACGCTGTGTGGTCACATCAAGTGCGGGGTCGAAAAGGTGTGGCAAGTGTGGAAGGGAGCACAGCGGGGAATGTAGGTTTGGGTCAAACTTGTGCTTCAAGTGTGGGAAGACAGGGCATATGGCGAAGGATTGCATGTTGAGCAAGTGTTTTAACTGTGGGGAAACTGGTCATATGAGCAGAGATTGTAAGAAATCGAGGACTGAGGGTTCAGGGGTGAAGAAGACGGGAAGTGATGGCCAAGGCCAAGCGAGCGCCAGGGCGTTCACCATGACACAGGAGGAGGCTAGGACGGACCCTGACGTTGTGTCCGGTACGTTTCTAGTGAACCAGACTTTAGCTTCTGTGTTATTTGATTCGGGTGCTAGTAAGAGTTTTATTTCTGCTGCTTTCTGTGCTAAGTTGCCTGTTAGTAGTGGACGTGTTGATGCGCCCTTTGATGTAGAAACTGCCATAGGTAAGTCTACCAGGATTTCTGAGATGATAGAGAATTGTGATGTGGAACTTGAGGGTCACAAGTTTCCTGTTAGACCGTTTGTGATGACCTTGGGTGGTTTCGATTTGGTTCTTGGGATGGATTGGTTGGCGGATTTCGAGGCGAACATTGTGTGTCGCAAGAAAATGGTTCGGTTGACAGCGCCTGACGGAAGTTTGGTAACGGTTTATGGTGATCGGGTTACTACGATTCCGAAGGTGATCTCAATGGCGGTGGCGGGAAAGTGTATGAGGCGTGAATGTAGCGCCTACCTGGCTTATGTAAAGGATGTGGATACACCCACACCACAACTAGCCGATGTACCGGTTGTGTGTGACTTTCCAGACGTGTTCCCAGAAGACTTATCAGGAGTGCCACCTGACAGAGAGATTGAATTTCAGATTGATTTGATACCGGGTGCCCAACCTGTTGCCAAGGCACCATATCGATTGGCTCCCACCGAGATGAAAGAGTTGATGGAGCAGTTGCGAGAGCTGCTTGATAAGGGGTTCATTAGACCGAGTATCTCTTTTTGGGGTGCTCCGGTCCTATTTGTAAAGAAGAAGGATGGTAGTATGAGGATGTGCATTGACTACCGCGAACTGAACAAGTTGACAGTGAAGAACCGCTACCCCTTACCGAGGATAGATGATTTGTTCGATCAGCTTCAGGGTGCTAGTTGGTTCTCGAGGATAGATCTTCGATCTGGTTATCATCAGTTGAAGGTGAAGGAGCAAGACATCCCTAAAACAGCTTTCCGTACGCGCTATGGTCATTACGAATTTCTGGTCATGTCCTTTGGTTTGACCAACGCGCCAGCTGCTTTTATGGATCTGATGAACCGTGTGTGTCGGCCTATGTTGGATAAATCAGTGATTGTGTTTATTGATGATATCCTGATTTATTCGAAGAACGAGATTGAGCATGCCGGTCACATTCGAGAGGTTTCAGAGACGTTGAGAAGGGAGAAATTGTATGCTAAATTCTCCAAGTGCGCATTTTGGTTGCGCGAAGTGCAGTTTTTGGGTCATGTGGTGAATCCTGACGGGATTATGGTTGACCCGGCGAAGGTGGAGGCGGTTATGCAATGGAAGTCACCAAAGACGCCATCCGAGATCCGTAGTTTCTTGGGCTTGGCGGGCTACTATAGAAGATTCATCCAAGACTTCTCTAAGATTTCTTCTCCACTAACTAAGTTGATCCGAAAGGATATGAAGTTTGTATGGGGTCAAGCTCAAGAGAAGCGTTCGAAGAGCTGAAGGCAAGACTGACTCGAGCTCCTGTTCTGTCATTACCCGATGGAAGTGAAGATCTAGTGGTTTATTCTGATGCTTCCTACTCGGGGTTGGGGTGTGTGTTAATGCAGAGAGGGAAGGTTATAGCCTATGCATCTCGACAGTTGAAGGTTCATGAGGTCAATTATCCTACTCATCCTGACCTGAGCTAGCAGCCGTGGTCTTTGCATTGAAGATCTGGAGGCACTATCTCTACGGACGAAGTGCACCATATTCACCGATCATAAGAGCTTGAAGTACTTCTTCGAGCAAAAGGATCTGAACATGAGGCAGAGGAGATGGTTGAACTTATAAAGGATTATGATTGCGAGATCCATTACCATCCAGGCAAAGCTAATGTGGTGCGGATGCCCTTAGCCGAAAGGAAAGGCCCGAACCGATTCGGGTGAAAGCTTATCACTAATCATGACCTCCGATGTGATGAAGCAAGTTAAGGAGTTTCAAGATGACGAATTGAAAGAAGATCACCTTAACTCGGAAAGAATGAGAGGTCTGGTTGGGGAATTGGGTGAAAACACACTCGGTGTTAGAACTCGATTCGGTCGTGTGTGGATTCCTCGTTTTGGGGATCTACGGGTGAAGATAATGGATGAAGCCCACAAGACTCGATACTCCATTCATCCTGGTGCCACGAAAATGTACCATGACATGAAGAAAGATTATTGGTGGCCGGATATGAAGCATGACGTGGTGGAGTATGTGAGTAAGTGCCTTACTTGCTTACAGGTGAAGGCAGAGCATCAAAAGCCGTACGGGAAGATACAACCTTTGGATATACCAGAATGGAAGTAGGAGCACATCACCATGGACTTCATTACGAAGCTGCCACGTACCCCGAAAGGGTATGATGCCATATGGGTGATAGTTGATCGTCTGACGAAGAGCGCTCATTTTCTATCTCTACCGATCCGCGAGACGTATTCATCTGAGAGGTTGGCTGATCTGTTCATCAAGGAAATTGTAGCTCGTCATGGTGTGCCGGTGTCTATTGTGTCTGATCGTGACACTCGTTTACATCTAAATTTTGGAAGAAATTCCACGATGCTATGGGGACGAGGTTACATATTAGCACGGCTTATCATCCCCAGACTGATGGTCAGTCAGAAAGGACCATTCAGACACTGGAAGACATGCTCCGGGCATGTGTGATCGATTTTGGTGAAAGTTGGGATGACCACTTACCGTTAGCCGAATTCTCATACAACAACAGTTATCATGCCATATTGGTATGCCACCATATGAGATGCTATACGGTATGAGATGCAGAACACCCGTTGTTGGGGGTGATATTGGTCAGAAGGAATTGGGGAGCGTCGAGGTAATCGAGGCTACGACAGAAAGCTTGAAAAGATTAAAGCCTTCATGAAGGCAGCCAAAGATAGACAGAAGTCGTATGCCGATAAGCGACATAGGCCAATTGAGTTCCAGGTGGTGACCGGGTTATGCTGAAGGTCTCACGTTGGAAGGGTATTATCATATTCAGAAAGCGGGGCAAGTTGAGCCCAATATATGGCCCTTTCCGAATCATTGCTCGAGTAGAGAGGTGGCCTATAGATTGGAGTTGCCGGATGAGTTAAGTGGATTCACCCGACATTCCATGTATCTCATTTAAGGAAGTTCTTAGCAGAGGAAGATATGATTGTCCCATTAAAGATATTGAGTAGAACGAACGGCGGCTCAACTATGTGGAGCAACCAGTGGCAATCATCGATCGTAAAGAAGGAGGCTAAGGAATAAAGTGGTTCCTCTTGGTGCGGTACAGTGGAAGCACAGAGGAAGGGATCCGAGTCAACGTGGGAGAGTGAGGAAGAAATGAGACAGCATTATCCACGTTTGTTCGACGAATAACAGGTTCGGGGACGAAACCTATTTAAGGGGGTGGACTTGTAACACCCGGATATTTTTATTTTGAAGCCGTGAAGAAAGAAAGAAAATAAAGTCCAAAAGTCGAGGGACCAAACCCGCCAATGAAGAAAAGTTGGGAATGTGGTGACATATGTAAGGAAGGGCATCCCACTCTCCCCACACTTACATTTCAGCTCACAAAGAGGAGAATAGAGAAAGAAGAAGGAAAAAAGGAAAAAGTGTTGGTTCGGGTCGTTCGGGTCGCCAAAATCGTCGTGAAGCAAGCCGAATCGAAGCTCTTGTTGTTGTGCTCGTTTAGGTGAGTTCTAGGACCCCTCTTTACTTGTTTTCAAACGATTTGGGGCTGGAAACATCTGAAATCGAGTTTTTCGTATGTGTGTAAGTTGACCCGTTTGTGTATGTGTATGTATATGTATGACGCGATTGTGACTTGATTTCTTGCTGGTTGTGCTTGAATGATGTTATGGTATGCATCTCTAAGGTTTAGGATGGTCGATTTAGGCTTAAAATGGGTTTAGATGAGTTTGGAGGCCGAAAACCCTCGCGCTGCAGTCGGGTTGAACTGCATTCTGCATCAGTTAGGGCTAGGCGACCGACTGGAGGCCAATGGAGGCCATACGGCCGATTAGGGTGCGATTGGGGTCCATTCGCACGATTGGGGTTCATTCGCACGACTGGAGGGCCAGTCGCATGGGGTCATGCGACTGAGGTCCATTCGCACGACTGGATGTTCATTCGCATAGGTGTTCATCCCCATTAGTTCAATCGCATGATGTTCAGTCGCATGGAGGCAATGCGACTGAAGGGTGTCCATACGCCCAAATAGGGCTGTTGAACCCGAGGAAGGTTAGATTGACTTCTGACTTTCGGGGAAAGTGCAGATGTAAGTTTTGATGTAAAGGTTCCCATAAGGTTTTTTAAGATGACGATCGAGTCTTAGAAAGCATGTTGGGCATGATGAGATGATGATGTTGTACATTATGTATGTATGATGTTGCCATTTATGATGTGATGTTGATGCATGTTAATGTTCCTTATGTGATGTATTAATCTTTCCTGTGCTTTACCTGTTATGATGAATGAACGAAGTATTATGTAACGTAAAGTGAAAGATAAAGAAAGAGGAACATGATGAATGAATGCATGTATTAATGAACGAATGAAACGTCTTGCACACATCGGATACGGGGTCCTTCTTGGTGATTGACCCTAAATGTAGAACCTACCTACCGCCACCCCTAGTACTGTGGCATACGTTTAGCTGTCATTCGTTGACTTCGGCCCAGTAGCTAAGACCGATGGTTACTCCTAGTACCGAGGCATCGTTTAGCTGTCATTCGTTGACTTCGGCCCGGTAGCTACGACTAACCGGTGTAGCACATGGTATTGGTTTGGGATGATGTCCGATGCGCAAGTAAGGTAATGAAAGAAGGAATGAACGAATGAGGAAATAATAATGATATTATCTATGTGTACGTACGATGTGTGATCATGTAAAAGTAACGAACGGTTTTTATATGAAAGTAAAGTATGTTTTATTTATAAAACTAGAACTCACTCAGCAACGCTGACTTTGATGTGTTTCCAGTTGGCAGGTAATGATTGCTGAGGATGGCACGAGCGACTACTCAGCTCTTTTGGGATGGCATTCTTTTGATTAATGTTTTTGCATTGTAATGCGAACAAACTATTTTTGTAAGGAATGTTGTATTAGTTTGCAAAAGCATTTACATGGAAATGAAAGTTTGTTTTAGTTTTCCGTTGCGATTCATTAAATACAAATGTATTATATGTTTTACGTGCGATGAGAACCCAGCTGTAAGCGTCCCGGGAACGGGGCCTTACACGCATGGCCCTACTCTTGGTCATCCGACTAATATTTCTAGGCGCATGGACCACTGTTCAAGCGCATGAATTACACTTAAATAATTCTAAGGCATTTCCAGGCGCATGAGCCTTATCTAGGCGCATGAACCATTTGTAGAACATGTTTCTAGGATGCTTTCGAACCCAATAATCAAACCCCTTTTTCTAAGCTTACCAAAGCTATTCTAAACATGATAACCTATAAGCATCTAAGAATCATCATCCAACATGCATAATACATACGGCATACATACACAAACATTGTAAAAAATCATTTTAATATATTTTCAGCCCCAAAGAGTTTAATACAAGTAGAAATCAGGGTCTAGAAACTCACCTGGTGCAACTTGGGTGTACCTTCCTTCTAACCCTTTTTGCAAATGAGTTCAAACACCTAAAAACCCTACCAAACACACACACCCGAACACACACAAACAATCAGCATAAACCCGAGACCAAAACCCACACAAACGCTTAAAAACCACGAACTCATACCTTAAATTCGACCTTCTTCTTCTTCTTCTTCCGAGAGTTTCTACTCTCTCTCTTCTCTCTCTCTCTAACCGAATGAAAAGTGGTGTGAAGGGAGAGTAGGCGGCCATGCCCACCTTTACACCAACTTTTGAAAGATTTTGTCCTTTTGACACTTTTAACCCCTCATCTTGGGTTTAATAGCATTTCCTTCTTTTATTCCTCATTTCTTACCTTCCTTTTTAAAAAAAAATAACCGGGTGTTACAAGTCCACCCCCCTTATTTGGGTTTCGTCCCCGAACCTGTTATTCCTCGAACATATGAGGATAATGCTGCCTCATCTCTTCCTCAGTCTCCCATGTAGGTTCGGATCCCTTCCGGTGCTTCCACTGTACATGCACAAGAGGAACCACTTTATTTCTCAGCCTTTTCTCTTTACGATTGATGATTGCCACTGGTTGCTCCACATAATTGAGCCTTTCGTCTACTTTGATATCCTCTAGTGAAACAATCATGTCTTCATCAGCTAAGCACTTTCTCAGATGAGATACATGGAATGTCGGGTGATTTCCACTTAACTCACGTGGTAACTCCAACCTATAGTCCACCTCTCCTACTCGAGCAATGATTCGGAAAGGGCCTATATATCTTGGGCTCAACTTGCCCCGCTTCCTAAAACGAATGATACCCATCCACGGTGAGACCCTCAACATAACCCGGTCACCCACCTAGACCTCATCGGTCTGCGTCGTTTATCCGCATACGACTTCTGTCTATCTTTGGTCGCCTTCATATAGGCCTTAATCTTTTCTAGCTTCTCAATCGTAGCCTCGATCACCTCGACGCCTCCTAATTCTTTCTGCCCAATATCTCCCCAACATACGAGCGTTCTACATCTTCTCCCGTATAGCATCTCGTATGGTGGCATGCCAATACTGGCAAAGTAACTGTTGTTGTACAAGAATTCGGCTAACGGTAAGTGGTCATCCCAACTTCCCCCAAAATCAATCACACATGCCCGAAGCATGTCTTCCAGTGTTTGAATGTTCCATTCTGACTGACCATCAGTTTGGGAATGATAAGCCATGCTAATATGTAACCTCGTCCCCATGGCGTCGTGGAATTTCTTCCAGAATTTAGATGTGAACCGGGTGTCGCGGTTAGACACGATAGACACCGGCACACCATGACGAGTCACAATCTCATCAGTGAATAGATCCGCCAACCTCTCGGATGAATATGTCTCGCGAATCGGTAAGAAGTGAGCACTCTTCGTCAGACGGTCGACAATCACCCATATGACATCATACCCTTTCAGAGTACGCAGCAACTTCGTAATGAAATCTATGGTGATGTGCTTCCACTTCCATTCCGGTATATCCAAAGGTTGGATCTTCCATACGGCTTTTGATGTTCGGCCTTCACTTGCAAACAAGTAAGACACTTACTCACATACCCCACCACGTCGCGCTTCATACCGGCCACCAATAATCTTTCTTCATATCTTGATACATTTTCGTGGCACCAGGATGAATGGAATATCGCGTCTTGTGAGTTTCATCCATGATCTTCATGCGTAGATCCCCAAAACGAGGGATCCACACACGTCCAAATCGGGTTTTAACACCGAGTGTGTTTTCACCCAATTCCCCAACCAGACCTCTCATTCTTTCAGAGTTTAGATGATCTTCTTTCAATGCCTCATCTTGAAACTCCTTGAATTGCTTCATTACATCAGAGGTCATGATCAGTTGGTATGCTTTCACCCGAATCGGCTCGGGCCTCTCCTTTCGACTAAGGGCATCAGTCACCATGTTGGCTTTGCCCGGATGGTAATGGATCTCGCAATCATAATCTTTTATAGGCTCCAACCATCGTCTCTGCCTCATGTTAGATCCTTCTACTCGAAGAAGTACTTCAAGCTCTTGTGGTCAGTGAATATGGTGCACTTCGTCCCGTGCAGATAGTGCCTCCAAATCTTCAGTGCAAAGACCACGGCTGCTAGCTCCAAATCATGAGTAGGATAATTGACCTCATGAACCTTCAACTGTCGGGATGCATAAGTTATAACCTTCCCTCTCTGCATTAACACACACCCCAACCCTGAGTAGGAAGCATCAGAATAGACCACCAGATCTTCACTTCCATCGGGTAATGACAGAACAGGAGCTTGAGTGAATTTCGCCTTCAATTCTTCAAACGCCTTCTCTTGAGCCTGACCCCATATAAATCTTACATCTCTTCGAGTAAATTTAGTCAGTGGAAAAGCGATCTTGGAAATTTTTTGAATGAATCTTCTATAGTAGCCCGCCAAACCCAAGAAGCTACGAATCTCGGATGGCGTCTTCGGTGTCTTCCATTGCACAACCGCCTCCACCTTTGCCGGGTCCACCATGATTTCATTAGGATTCACCACATGACCCAAGAATTGAACTTCACGCAACCAAAATCCGCACTTGGAGAACTTGGCGTACAGCTTCTCCTTTCTCAACGTCTCCAAAACCTCCCAAATGTGACCAGCATGCTCATTCTCGCTCTTCGAATAAATCAGGATATCATCAATAAACAAAATCACTGATTTATCTAGCATCGGCCGACACACACGATTCATCATATCCATAAAAGCAGCTGGCGCATTGGTCAAACCGAAAGACATGACAAGAAACTCGTAGTGATCATATCGCGTGCGAAAAGCTATCTTAGGAATATCCTGCTCCTTTACTTTCAACTGATGGTAGCCAGATCGAAGGTCTATCCTTGAAAACCAACTGGCACCCTGGAGCTGATCAAACAGATCATCAATTCTTGGTAAGTGGTACCGATTCTTCACTGTGAGCTTATTCAACTCATGGTAGTCTATACACATCCTCATGCTACGGTCTTTCTTCTTCACAAATAAGACCAGAGCACCCCAAGGAGAGATACTCGGTCTAATGAAACCCTTGTCCGACAGCTCTTGCAACTGCTCCATTAAATCTTTCCTCTCAGTCGGAGCCAACCGATACGGTGCCTTAGCTACCGGTTGGGCACCTGGTATCAAGTCAAACCGAAACTCAACCTCACGGTCCGGTGGCACACCTGGTAAATCTTCTGGAAACACATCCGGAAAGTCACACACAACTGGTACATCAGATAGTTGTGGTGTTGGCGCGTCCACATCCTTTACGTAGGCCAAGTAGGCACTACATCCACGCCTCATGCACTTTCCCGCCACCGCCATCGAAATCACTTTTGGGATCGTCGTGACTCGATCACCATAAACCATCACCTTATTCCCGTCAGGCGCTGTCAATCGAATAATCTTCTTGCGACACACAATATTCGCTTCGTAGTCTGCCAACCAATCCATTCCTAGGACTACATCGAAACCGCCTAAGGTCATCACGAATGGTCTAACAGGAAACTTATGACCGTCTAGTTCTATGTCACAACCTTCTATCACTCAGAAATCCTTGTAGACTTACCTATGGCAGTTTCTACCTCGAAGGGCTCATCAATACATCTACTATTAATGGGAAACTTAGCACAAAAGGCAGCAGAAATGAAACTCCTACTAGCACCAGAATCAAACAACACAGATGCAAGAGTTTGGTTTACTAGAAACATACCTGACACCACGTCGGGGTCTATCATAGCCTCCTCCCGAGTCATCGTGAAAGCTCGGTCGCTTGCCTTCTGCCCTTCTCCTCCAGCCTTCTTCGCTCCCGAACTATCCGCCCTTGGCCTCTTACAATCTCTGCTCAGATGACCATTCTCCCCATAGTTGTAACACCTGCCAACCCCACAATCTCTAGCCATATGGCCAGGCTTCCCACACTTGAAGCAGCTGTTTGATCCCCATTTGCATTCTCCTGCTCCTTCCCGCAATTACCACACTTCTTCAACCCTGCACCAGATGTGACCACACGTCGGTCACCCACCTTCGCCACCTTATTGTTTGGAGCAGTTCCACCTCATCCAACCGTTTCCCATTCCAGTTCCGGTCACCACCACCCTTCTTGTCCACCTCAGCCACCATCACCTCGCGCTCATCATATAATCTACCAGCCAAATCAACCGCCGACCTAAAAGTGCTCGGCCGGGCGGCAATCATATGCCTACGAATATCCGCAGGCAACCCTGGATGTATCTCTTAACCTTTCGTGACAGTGGTGTCACTTGATCTGGCACCAGCCGCGCCATTTCATTAAATTTTGTGGTGTACTGCTGGTGTTTCATCGTTCCGCCTCCAGCTGCTGGAACTCTCTTTCTACCTTATCCATCTCTCTGTGAGGATAGAATTCCTCAATCACTAACTTCTTCAGTTCAAGCCATCTCATTCTCCCAATGGCACTGCTACCCTCGGCTTGGACAATGTTGTCACACCAGCACAAAGCCGAGTCCACGAAAGAGTGGGTAGCGAACTTCACCTTTTGGTCTTCACGACACTCACTGATGTCAAGAACAGCCTCCAATCCCTCACCCACCGGTGAGCAGCTGCAGCAGTGTCGTTTCCATCGAAAGTAAGGGGCTTGCATCTCATAAACGCCCCGTAGTTACAGCCTTGGGCCGCCTCCGACGCAGGCTCCTCTTCTTCTCCTCCTCATCAACAGAGAGAACCATTTCCGGCTCTGGTTGCTCCCGTCCTCCCGAGGACCTGTTTCTCTCCTTTCTTTATCCTTCCCTTACTGCCTTGATCACTTCGGTCACCACAGATGGTAGAATCGTCTGCATGACCTGATGAACTTCCTCCACCATAGCCTCCTTTACTAAGGCCCTTAGATTGGCGCTCTCGTCGCCACCCTCCGGATGAGGGGTCTCTGGTTCTTCATGAACCACCTTCTCAACTCTAGGTCTCCCTCTCTTGGGTCGCGGAGCAGCACCGTGACCTCCATCACGAGAGGCTTTCGAATATCTACCACCGACCATCATACGCACACTGAAAAATTCAAACACTAACACGGTCATTCAAGGGAATAACTCAGTTTATGTCAAGTATAGTAAGTCCCTAATTACAGTGGCCAGTTGTGATTAGCCACTTACTTTACTCTTCATACCCCAAGCATTACCTGTTCTGACTACATCAATATTTAAATCTACATACAACACAAAACCACATACCATGCGCACATAAAACCGGTTAACATTACGAAAATACCTGATGGCACGCAGCTACTCAGATTGGCATCCCATTCTCATTCCGTCCCATTCTCAGTTTAAGTTAAGGTTTATTTTGAAAATTTACCCATTTCACTGAAACTTTGGCTCTGATACCAACTTGTAAGGCCCCATTCATTACAATATATATCATTACAAATGCTTTGCAAGTTAATACAATCTTTCATTTCAAAACATCATTCGTTCGCATTACAATGCAAAAACATTAACAAAAGAATGTCATCCAAAAGAGCTGAGTAGCCGCCTCGTGCCATCCTCAGCAACGTTTACCTGCCAACTAAAAATGTATAAAAGTCAGCGTCGCTGAGTGAGTTCAGTTTTATAATAAAACATACATTTCAATCGTTGAAACCGTTCTTTACTTTCTTTCAAATCATACTGTGCTTTACATTCATTCGTGATCATACATCATACGTACACATTGATAATATAATTATTATCTTCCATTACATTTGTTAGCCTCATTCATTTTATACGTTCATCCTTTTGAGTCTGTTGCGACAACAAGGTCGCTCACCTCATTAACAATCACAACTATTTGCACACTATCCGAGTCTGTTGCAACAATAGGGTTGCTCACCCCTATTGCCAATTTCAACAATAGCACGCTATCCGAGTCTGTTGCAACCATAGGGTTGCTCACCTCATGGCAACTTCACGATAGCACGCTGTCCGAGTCTGTTGCAACCATAGGGTTGCTCACCCCAATTGCCAATTTCAACGATAGCACGCTACCCGAGTCTGTTGCAACCATAGGGTTGCTCACCTCATGACAACTTCACGATAGCACGTTGTTCGAGTCTGTTGCAACAATTGGGTTGCTCACCTCATATATGTGCTTGCAAGCCTTTCCTTCATTCATACGTCATTCAATAATGCATGCATTCTTACCTCGTGTTCCTCTTTCATTATCTTTCTCTTTACGTTACATAATACTTCATTCATTCATTAACATGACACGTAAAGCTATAAAAAGATATATATATATATATATATCATAAGGAACACATCATACATCATACATAATCACCAATCATACATCCCATCATACCTCACTCATCACAACACTAATGACTTCAAAAAGTCAACTTACATAGCCCTCGGGAACCACCCAAGTCAAAGCCTACATTACACTTTTCTCCAAAAATCAGAAAATATCTAAGTCCTTAGGCGCATGGGCACTATGCAGGTGCATGGGGAACACTTAGACGCATGGGCAACTTTCAGGCGCATGGGCACTATACAGGCGTATGAGTGCCTAGGCGCATGAGAATTCTGGATGTCTGGACACTTAGTCAATTCCAGCCCAATTCTAGGCGCATGGGTACTATTCAGGTGTATGAACTTAGGCGTATGGACTAATCAGTCGTATGGACACTTAGGCGCATGGGCCACTTGGGCGCATGGGCACTATTGGGGCGCATGGCCCTACTCTTGGTCATCCGACTAATATTTCTAGGCGCATGGACCACTGTTCAGGCGCATGAATTATACTTAAATAATTCTAAGGCATTTCCAGGCACATGAGCCTTATCTAGGCGCATGAACCTTCTGTACAACATGTTTCTAGGATGCTTTCGAACCCAATCATCAAACCCATCTATTCTAAGCTTACCAAGGCTATTCTAAACATGAACAACCTATAAGCATCTAAGACCATCATCCAACATGCATAATACATACGGGCATACATACACAAACATTGTAAAAAATCATTTTAATACATTTTCAGCCCTAAAGAATTTAAAACAAGTAGAAATCAAGGTCTAAAAACTCACCTGGTGCAACTTGGGTGTATCTTCCTTCTAACCCTTTTTGCAAATGAGTTCAACACCTAAAACCCCACCAAACACACACACCCAAACACACACAAACAAATCAGCATAAACCCGAGACCAAAACCCAACACAAACGCTTAAAAACCACGAACTCATACCTTAAATTCGATCTTCTTTTTCTTCTTCTTCCGAGAGTTTCTGCTCTCTCTCTCTCTCTCTCTCTAACCGAATGAAAAGTGGTGTGAAGGGAGGGTGGGCGGCCATGCCCACCTTTACACTAACTTTTGAAAGATTTTGTCCTTTTGACACTTTTAACCCCTCATCTTGAGTTTAATTGCATTTCCTTCTTTTATTCCTCATTTCTTACCCTCCTTTTTAAAAAAATAACCGGGTGTTACATTTCCATCTCAATCGTAAATGTCAAATACATTTGCAATGAATCACATGTCACCATCCTTATGTATATATACACATCTACCATGATAGTTGTTGCTAACTCGTTCAATTAACTATGTTATTTATATAAAGTAATTTAAACAAAACAATCTATATTTAGTTTGGTTATCTTGTAATGTGCATCTGTAAGGATTAAATGTAAGGCTGATACAATCCAAACACCCAAAGTCTCTCCTGCATGCATGCACAAGTGTACTGAAGTGAAATGCTTCGAAAGTTTCACACTCTGCCTTAGAAAATACTTTAAGTGTGAAATCTTCCAAAGCCAAGACCAATATCTTCCAAGTCAAATATGAAGTCTTCCGAAGCTTCAAAGACAAAGTCTTCCGAAGCCAACACTTGAAGACAAATTTCTTCCGAAGACTTATAAACACATGCTTTATTTGATGTACTTTTTACATAAAACTGGACCCCTTCCCGCTGCGACTTTGTAAAGTCACCAACTTACATAAGTTGGTGAAAAGGTTCATGCTTTTGGTAACTGTACATTGAGGTCTTGAGTCTGTGCTTTCTACTTTATGTACTTTTATCATTTTTGTAATATATTAGGATGTGAGCTGGCATGTCATAGTCACTAATCAAAAGGCAAATCTGCCTTTTGACTCTACATTTGATTTTGTAGTTGTCTAGTCACATGTATCGAGCTGGCTTTCAAAGTATGGCCGGTTGTAGGATGTAGTATACGTATCTCAAGTACTTGTAACTTTCTTGTGTGTTTAGTAACATTTGTAATAGAACTTGAGAAGCAATATACAACATTCTTAAAAACCAATTACTTGTGTTGTGTTTGCCATCTTGTTCTGTCTCATCTTTACTTGTGTTCTTAGCATCTGTTACTAAACATTAATCAGTTTCCTATTTGATTTGTTAAGTGTTCTAAGCAACTCTCCTCATTGTGTTGTTGTGTTGTAAGTGCATACTCTTCACCGGTCCTGCAACATCATATCACTAAAGTTTGATACCAAGAAATGTTTGTTTTAATTTTGTTTTTGTACTTCCTTAACTAGGCTTTACAAGTTAGTTGTTTACAATAAAATTGAATATTACTATACAAGTGAAAGTATTACTTACGAACCTGGTTCTTTTTTAGTACATTACAAAGGAATGACTTGACCATACACCAGACTTTTAAATTGGCATTTGTTGGCCTTATTAATTAACAATCACCAGCACTAATATAAGACTATCCCTAATGCGTGTTAAAATTGTTCAAATAGCTAAAAGCTCACTTGAAAGCAGCTCATGTATAAACCGAGCAAGCTCGACTCAAATTGTTTTGAAAGCCAAGCCAACTCGGATTAGTTCGTTTAAGGGGTAACTTTGTAAAATGTAACCAACTTTCAAAAGTGTTCCAATTAAGTAACTCAAGTTTTAAAAGTGTTCCAATTAGATCACTCATTTTTATATTTTATATAAATTAAAAGTCATAATATATTTTTAGTATGTTATACTTTTGGATTCAGTTAAAAAATATTTTTTTCTATCTTTTGATGCTGATATAGAACGTTGACGTAAATTTTAGGCATTTTTTTATTTTTTCATAATTAACATGTTTTTTTTATTTTTTAATATAATTTTATATATTGAAAATTGTAACTCCAATATATTTTCCATCATTACTTTCTTGTCATAATAAAATTTGGTAATGACTCGATTTGATCGTTTGGAGGTCCAATTTGAGAAAAATATGCATGAGTGACTAAATTAGAACACTTTTAAAACTTGGTTACTATTCTGTGACATTTTCCTTTCGTTTAAACTTGAGCCACTCGATTTTGACTCGAATTCATTATTTTTAATTAGTCATATATTTATTTAAAATAAAATAACATTTTTTTCGGCTGGATTTATAAACAAGCTGAACTAAACTCAACTAGGTTTATATTAAGCCGAGCCGAATTCAAGTTATATTTATGGAACAAGATTTAAGTCACGAGTCATTTGAACATCTGTATACTTGGTTTCGAAAAGTGAGCAATTTATAGTATTTGATGTTTTAGCTAAACTTTATGCAATTATTGTTATTATAGAGTGATAAGTATACTAACAAAAACATTCTATTACTTGTAACAACTTTATTAGCATGCATTGGAAACCTTTGACGACAACAATGACCACTAATCTACAAAGGTTTGCAGCCCTTAATACATTAATAGGTGACAAACACTATAAAACATAGTAACCTCGGTTAATTTGTCTAAAATAAATACAACAAATGAAGGTTTACTATGCATTGATTTATTTTAACAAGCTGATGTAAAATATTTTATGATTCTCAACAAGGAGCTATTGAAAGTTAAATATCAACATTAGTTTCACTTTTAATATGTGTGGTTAATAAATAGTAGGTTTTCCATTTGTTTCTATAACTTCTAATATGTACAGAGTATGAGAGAAAACAATACCATGTGTGGTTGCTTGTTAGACTTCAAATGTGTTCAAACTAATAAATATATAGCATTGAAATGCGTTACTTTTTAGCTATACATATATTAATATGTTCACAAATTCATTCAATGAGACCCGGTGATGAGATATACTTGAAATACTTGTTCAAACTGCGGTACTAAAAGTATAAAAAATGTCGTTCAAAAGACAATAAGAACTGTCACCACCCAATGAACATCTCCCTTAAGTTAGATCTTCTATCTTGTGTAAGTTTTTAGTAATATTTGTATTTGTTTCTATGGTAATATTTGTATTTGTTTCTATTACCATAACGAATTTTTGTGTATGCAAAATTTATTTGACTGGAATTATTCATTTTTATTTATATGTTTATATAAAATAAAACATGTTCCAGAATACAAGTTTTGTTAGTCTACTCGTCACTTTATAATAACAATAAATCTATAAATTTAGCTAAAACACCAAATACTATAAATTGCTCAATTGTTGAAACAAAATATACAAATGTTCAAATGATTAGTGACTTCAATCTCGCTTAATAAAAAATAACTTGAATTTGGCTCGGCTTGGCTACATGTAACCTAGTTGAGCTCAGTTCAACTCGTTTATAAACCAAGCCGAAATAATGTAACGATGTTTCTGAATGTAAGACTGTCCACAACGGTTAATGACACTCTTTATATAAACCGTCTTAATCAGCATGACTCATCAACTTTACACTAACTTAAATTTATCTTTTCCGCAATCAACTTTTAAACAATTATTAAAAACTCACGTAAAGAACAAAGCAACACACATTTTAGTCATGTCGGTCGATCGCATCGCACAACGTAACCCATTGGGACTACATCGCTGAAGAATGGCGGGAAAACATTATCACTGTGTTCATAGGCCCGAAACCCTATACGGTCTGAGCTCCAATAGACGTTAAATATCATATTTTTCTTCATCGATTAAGCTCCAGTATATGTACTTAGCCTTTAATCATCGCTTTTTAATCTTTTCAAAAAACCCTAGGTTCGTAACACTTGATCTCTATGCAATGTCATCGTCTTCTGCAACGAAGATCATCGCAGAGTACGCGAAATCAGGAAAATCATCATGCAAGAAGTGCTCCGAGAAGATCGAATCGAAGTCTCTGAGGTTAGGGCTGAAGAGTCGGGACCCTCGAGGGTTTGATAGCGTCAAATGGCATCACTTCAGTTGCTTTTGTTCGTTGGATTCTGTTTCGTTTTCTCCGGCTGATGTCGAAGGGTTTTCGGAGCTGACGGTATAGCGTAATCGATTTAGTGCTTTTGTTTGGTTTGTTGATTTGTTGGTTTGTTGGTTTAGTTTGTTCTTATGGATTTTGTTTAGGGAAGTGATCAAGAGAAGTTGAAGCAGATGGCGAGTGAAGGGGATCAGTGTTCTACAAAGGTACTTGCTTGTTTGAGCTTCTTGTACATATACTTAGGATGTCTTTGTGTGGATGTTGATGATGAGTGGTTGTATGCTTGTATCTGCTTTGTGGTCACGTTTATGTGGTAGTTGATTGCTGTGGTGTATGATTGGTTGGATAAATATGCTGAGATAGAACATGAGGGAACAAGTGGAAATATTTTTAAAGGTATGATGTATAGATTAAATGGATACATATAGACTAAGTTTCACAATAACTATGTAGATGTAGAGACATATATAAACACATGCATTTATACTGCAATTCGAGGGTCATTTGTTAAATGTCAACATTAATCAAGCTTTTATAAGAAGCCTTATTTCGGATCTACCTATTAGTGTTTTCCAGACTACTGGAGACTGAAACAAAAGTATTACATTGGCATACACATAAACATAGATGTGTCTTGATTGACAGTTAGTGAAAGTTGTTAGGCATTGTGCATTTTTTATCCAGTTGGTATCTGTTCACAAAGACTTCTTGCTACAATGCATGTGCAACAGTGGTGAGAAGCATTTTCTGGTTCAATTTTACGAGTGGGGATGCTGAATTTTAGTTGCAATTATTTCTGTTACAAGAGATTTTCTGTAACTTGACAATAACTCCTTTCTCTTTTCATTTTATATCATAAGCTTGTCTCTTTATTTGATATATAGTTATGGACCTATGGTAATCTGATGGCAAAGTTTTACTGTTCTTTTTCATTTAGTTTCAAAAGCTTGTCTCTTTATTTGATATATAGCTATGGACCTATGGTAATCTGATGGGAAAGATTTATTTCTCATGTGTGTATTCTATTTCTTGGTAACAATTCGTTAAAACAACAATGATTAGGATGGTATCAACTCTTTATTTGAATTCTTGAGATATCTATGTGTGTGGTACGTTTCCTTACAACTGAAACCAAATAGGCCTTCTACTT
>CM046454.1:12220075-12307575 GCA_025506515.1 Flaveria trinervia | reverse complement strand
TGAAAAAAAGTTATGAACTTTTTAAAAAAGAGGAAAAATGGCATGTGATTTGCATGTGATAAAAAATGAGGGACTAAGATTAGTTCCTAGAGTTCTCAAAAAAAAGGTGGTTCTCATTTGAACCCTCCCCTATATATATATATATTATATGTGTATGTGTGTGTGTGTGTTTCTAATGTTTTTGCATTTAAATTTAATTATTTAGTTCACTAGCTTTACTTCTTTTGCATTGTCTTCTACTGGTATCAAGATTGTTGCAGAGTATGCAAAGTCAGGAAGATCTTCATGCAAGAAATGCTCCGAGAAGATTGAATCCAAATCTTTAAGGTTGGGATTGAGTAGTTGGGACACACGTGGGTTTGAAAATACCAAATGGCATCACTTAGACTGCTTCTTTCCTCTAGATGCAGACCTGGTTTCACCAGAATCAATCGAAGGATTTGCAGAATTGAAGGTGACCTCAATGGGTTCTGTTCATCTTTGTAGCTACTAATTTGTTTTCATTCAATCACTTTTCTTTTTAGGTTAGTACTTTCTCAGTTTTAGAACGTTTAAGACTTTGTACTGATACCAGTTAGCCACTGTTATGTTACTGCCACTAGAGTTTTCTAGAAGTCTTCCTAATGAAAAAGAAAGCACATCCTTTCAACTTTTATAGCTGGCAACATTCTTTAAAGTTGAAACTGAAGTGAACATACTTTGTGTTTCTGTATGTATTAGCTTGTTTTTTAGTTTGCTCTTCAGTTATTGTTAATAGTAATATACTATTATTATTATTATTGTTATCAATAATTCATTATCATTATTCTATTTTCTATTCAAAAGTCTGAAAAATATAATTCTTCATTTTTATTCAGAAACTCATTACATTATTTGATCATTTGTTTGAGTTGTATCATTTTTGTTGTCCAGAACAGTGATCAAGAGAAGTTAAAGAAACTGGTGACTGAACATGATCAATCTTCTAAGAAGGTACTACAACAGTTACTTTGATAATTATAATAGATGCATTATTTGCACATCATTAGTTAATTACTTTGAGTATATCCTATTTATGCTTTAGAGATGTCTATTGCAAGAATATTTGCCACTTAATACAGGGTTGGACCTTTGAAGTTAATTTTTATGAATTTTGTGTTTGAAGATTTAAGATGTCTAACTTACAGGAATTCCCTTAAGTTATTTGCTCCATCAGTAACACCGAGACTTTGAGATCCATGCTTAGTAGTCCAAGTGTAAAACATAACCTTTCGCCTTCTTCATGAACCATAAAACATTGCTTGCTCTTATTTCAATTGAGGTCTTAACCATTAAGCATCTTTTTGACCAAAATGCTACATAAGTAGATAAAAAGAAGGATTGAATACTCCTCCTAGGGTTCTCCCTCTTTATCTCATGTACCTCTCTTTTCTTTAATTTTTTTTTGTTTCGGGCTTGTGGTTCATTAGACGTTTCTGGTCATTATGTTGTTAATCTACAATATAAATTGATCTTTGGTGATAGATTGATCTTAATAGATAAGTTAATATGTTGGTGATGATTGATACTCTCTATATGGGGAAGTTAACAATAAGTTTTAAATGATCTTGTGATGTATTAATAATTTTGATATTTCAAGGATCTATGTCTTTCCTTGCACCTCAAATGGTAGTGTTCAGATTTGGAATAGTTGTTCTTGTAGCATTGATGTTATGACTAATGATTTTAAAGCTCATGATTCATTTCAAAAAAACACGAAGGCATAAATTCTTTTTTAGTGAGCTTGTACATGACGTTATTCACACACAAATTAAATGAGTATAGACTGTAGAATAATTTGCATGTTCTGGTTGGTGCATTGGTGACAGTCAAATGAAGATGGTGAAACTGAGCTGCAGGGACGGGATCAGAAGAGTGAAAAGGTATTAAGAATTAAGATCACTAATTGATTAACACCTGGACTATTAAGTATTTGGACACTAAAATTCCTCGTATCTGTTTTAGAGCTCCAAGTTTTCAAGTATCTTATGCTTGTCTAAATTCTCACTATAAATTCATTTGGAATTGGTATTGCAAGAATAATGGTTTATTTTTAACTAGAATACAAATAACCTTTTACTCAGGCACTTAATTGAGACTGTAATGCCTGACTTCTTAGCTTGTTTGTTCTTTTCAAAAGAGTTCCATGATTTTGTAAAGCAGGGTTATAATGATAGGCTTTAACCTTCCACTTTTAGATATCTGAATCACTTGATGAGGCTATTGGATTGGAGATAGCCTTTGCGGTTGCTGATGTCAAGGACAATTATAAGGCAAGTTCACAAGTCGGTGACATCTGATAAGTTTGCGTCTTAACACACTTTTCATTATATTATTGCTATTACTATCGTCATTGTTGTTTGTTTGTTAATGTGATTGTTATCATTATTATTTCCTTTTTTTGTTTTTTTTTTTGTTTTTTTTGGGGGTGGGGGGAGGGGGTTTGTAAATGATATCTGATGGATCAAGCTGTAAAGTTTTAAATGGCTTAAAAGGAATCAGATCAGAAGTCACTGAAAGTGTTCTCCTGATGCGTAAAATCTTTCAAATGATTTTACCCAAAATATTAGGTTACTGTTGAGGATTACAGTTCCTATAAACTTATTCGACAAGTATTGGGTCAACCTAACCCATTCCTAGAAACTTGTTTTGACTCACCTTAAATACTTATGATTAGTTCCTTTTATTAGGGTGCGACATTACAACCGAAATGGAAGGCATTCCAGACCATCATATATCTTGAACGGGTGAGTTCTTTTTGTTAATGAGATTCCTGCTGTTTATAAGTCAACACCCTGACAAGCCTTGGCATTAATCAATCATATAATATGTAGGATGAAGGGCTCCACGATTCAAAAAAAATTGCTGCCTTTGATTTTGATGGATGTCTAGCAAAAACATCAGTTCAAAGGTACTTGTCGATATATAATATCCTTGAGACATCTGCTTCTGAATTTCCTTCTCTATGGTGTACTTTTGGTTGACATAATTATTGTTTCTGTATGATTACAGAGTAGGTGCAGATGCTTGGTCTCTTATGTATTCTTCAATACCAAAGAAGTTGCAGAGCTTGTATAATGATGGCTACAAACTGGTTTGCTACTCCTTTTTCCCCAAGATTTTAGTTTCCTCACTTTTTGTTGTCAACAATTATAGACGTGAAATGGTTCAGGTCATCTTTACCAATGAATCAAATATCGAGCGGTGGAAGAATAAGCGTCAAGTCGCTGTGGATTCTAAAATTGGAAGACTAGACAGTTTCATCAAGCTTGTGAATGTCCCGATTCAGGTGGTTGATCAATCTGTTTGACCGCATATTTTTTGACCAGAAGTCCCAACTGTTTTGTGATAATACCATCTCTTGAGAAATTTCTATACAGGTCTTTATTGCTTGTGGTGTAAGTAAAGGCCAAGAGGTGGACCCTTTTCGCAAACCACAACCTGGAATGTGGCGCATCATGCAACAACAATTTAACTCTGGGATTCCAATCGACATGGACCAGTACTTTTCTTTTCTCTCAAAACTTCATATACCAAAATACCGGGTCTCTTGGGTTAGGTTGACCATTTAAGTCAACATACTATAACAAAAACAATCTGATAAGCTAAATAAAGATTTAGGAGTGTAATTTTTGCATGTGAATAATATACTTAAGATCATTTTCAACCTGTGTGATCCGTTGAAGACATAACTAAAATGGACTAAATGGGCTGAAATTATAAATTTTAGTATATACCATTGATGATTAAGATCATTAAGTTTACTTCTCAGATGTTAACAACTGGGTTGTCGCATTTCTCGCAGGTCATTTTATGTGGGTGATGCTGCTGGAAGAAAAGATGACCATAGTGATGCTGACAAGAAGTTTGCAGAGGTAATGTATATCCTCATCATCATCCCACACCATGCCCGTGACCGTGTCTGTGACTGTGACCACCATGCTCATGATTGTGATCAAGATCAAGATCACTATCACCATCTCATTTTGTGCTGCCATATTTTATTTTAATTATAAACAGGAGGATGCATATCTTCATTTGTGAATGTATAATCGAGTATTTGCTAAATATGTTTGTGGTTGCAGAAAATTGGATTGAAGTTCTACCTTCCTGAGGAATACTTTGATGCCTGAAGAATGATGTTATAAGAAACACAGGTCTACTATTTTGTTATTTTGACATGCTCTGATGTATAAAGAGAGCATTACTTAAGTAGATTTGTAACCTATGAAACTGATGATTGTATCACTTCCCATTTTAATCAAAAACTTGCTTCTTCCCTTATGACCCAAATGGAACAATCCTTCACATATAAGCACCCTAACACCATTTTGAATTTAACAATTTACATTGTATGATCGTGACAGTGGCCGTGACAATTACAGTATGGTGACCGGCTGATTGTGACGGGTGATATTTGATTATTACAAGCCTAAATAACAAGCTTCTAAAGAAAATCACTCAATCCATGGTTCTAATTTTAAAATAGACTTTTTTTATATTTTATTTTTGAAGTAGTTATCCTTCAGAATATTGGTATCATTTGATTACAAAGTAGTGAAGATTAATTTGATCTATAATTGTTTTCTTGACCTTTTTAGTTTATCCATGATGGCGCACCCGTGGTTGGGTGTTTTATAAATATAACAAAAATTTATTTTATAACATATAAGCGGAAGAAATATGTTTTTGCTTATTATAGATGGTAAACACACACTTATTTAATAAATAATTCTCCAATGAGACTTGAACCTTAATCTTATTATAAAAACCTTTTAATCTTAATAAGATAAGGGACGTACGCATTTAAATATCATTATGTTACAACTCGTATGATAGTTTAAGCTTAAAGAATACGTGACCGTCAACTAGTTGTTATTATTTCTTTTCTGTTGATTAAACAAAGATTTAATAATATAAAAGTTGGTTTTGTGTTTGAATGCATACAGTCTTTTAACATACAAAGATTAACTAGGGGTTAATGCCGAGCATTGCCATGGCTTCCCTTTTGTTTACGGTTTACGTTCAAGTTGATATGCAGCTTCACTTGTGTTTATAGTATATTTTGTGTATATTTATGTTTATGTATTTAAATTTTATGTTTAATTATTATGAATAAAATTGTTTATCTTGATAGTCATAACATAGAAATAGTTTTTTCAGAAATAAAATTGTACCCGTCGCCACTAAAACATCCTTTATATTTATCACAAACGTTAGAAAAAAAAACACAATGATGGAACCCCTAAAATAGAGACGTGAGGATAAAACTCTTATCAAGCGTACAATATTGTATTATTATTATCGTACGTTAAACACATTATTAATTGTAACTATTGGAACAACGAAATGTTATTTATAATTGTTAATACTATTAATAACCTTATAATAACTATTACTATAATTTATTATTATTGTAATTTTTTTTGAAACATATTAAATAATATATTATTAAATAATAAAATTTAGTCATACATATCACAACTATTAAATACCTAAAATCCCCATAGTAAATGACATAAAGTTAAGCGAAACGACAAGCCTTCCCTAAAATATGCATTATAAGGTCGTATAGATAGTATCTTGGCTCACGCGATGCAACAGACATCACTAAGACTCTTTTCCAATCAACATTAAACACTGATTATATATAAATAGATAGAGGGACAAGAAGAGAAATCCACAATTATATCAGAATTGTAGTTTTGTTTCTCAAGTCCAATTCACCGACCCAAACTTCTTTTGATGGGCTCACAATGCTATCTGTCAATAATCACTTTTACCATTACTTCCTGAAAATAAAAGTAGAGATTTTGCAAATAGGGGTAATAAAAACACAGTTGATAATTAATGCTAAAAATGATTTTATGGGGAACTTTTCTTGGCAGAGGCTCTAAAGAGACCATATCTTAATAAATACCTATTTTCCTTTGATGTCTTTGTTAGTGTCTACTCATCAATGCCATTTACTTCATTTTTGAACATAGCCATATTAGCTTGAATCACCGCCATAAAAAATACTGTCCACTAATATATTTTCTGTAGTCATCGTGAACTTAGTCTTGTGGTTAGAAAATGATGAATTTCAGTGGACATATAGATGGTTAGGACATATAGATGGTTAGGACATTATAGACTATGAAGAAAACGTCAATGGTGACTTATCAATGGCTGTGATTCAAGCTAATATAGTGTTAAACATCAAAACTTGAATATCTATTGTAAGGCCCCGTTCCCGGGACGTTTACAGCTGGTAAATCATCGCACATAAAACATACACTTTACATTTAATCATTCGTAAAACATTGCAGCGGAAACATAAAAATAACCTTTCATATCATTACAAATGCTTTTGCAAGTTAATACAAACGTTCATTTCAAAACATCATTCGTTCGCATTACAATGCAAAAACATTAACAAAAGAATGCCATTCAAAATGCCAAGTAGCTGCTCCGTGCCATCCTCAGCAATACTCACCTGCCAACTAGAAAATGCATAAAAGTCAGCGTTGCTGAGTGAGTTCTAGTTTTATAATAAAACAATACTTTACTTTCATGCGATCATACATCATACGTATACACAGATAATATCATTATTATCTTCATCATTCATTCATTAACTTTCATTCTTTCATACGTTCTTACTTTCATTCATTCATTCATTACTTCCAGTGACATGTATATTACCCCGAACATTGTGCACGAAGCGGGTAACTGGGCTTGAGGTTTTTCATAGACCTCGAACATTGTGCACGAAGCTGACCCAGTACCTAGGGCAAGTACATTCACCATTTATCTTTTCTCTTTCATTTCGGATCATTGCCATATACTATACCCGAACATTATGCACGAAGCGGGTAACTGGGCCTGAGGTCTTTCATAGACCTCGAACATTATGCACGAAACTGACTCCAATACCTAGGGCAAGCGGCAAGGATCCCATTCATACGGTCAATCACAAAGTTGGACCCCAATGTGCATCCTTCGGGGTAGCTAACCCGCACACCGTTGAGCTAACACCTTCAATGGGTGTGCACCTCCATACATTTGCTTGCAAGCCTTCTTACATTCATTCGTTCATTAATGCATACATTCATTCATCATGTTCCTCTTTCATTATCTTTCACTTTACGTTACATGATAATTTCGGTTCATTCATTAACATAATACGTAAAGCCACGGAAAGATAAACATACATCACAAGGAACATAACATTCAGTCATCATCATCATACAGGGCATCATCATACATTCATAACATACATCATGTATAATCATACAACATCATACATCATCATTATGCATAGGCATCAATCACACATCATTACATGCCCATCATATCATCTATGACCTCAAAAGTCAACCTAGATGAATCCCCGGGAACATCTCAAGTCAAAGCGTACATTTGTCTATTTCTCAGAAGTCAGAAAAAGTCTAAGTGTTCATCCGCATTTCCTATAGTTCATCCGCATTGGTCTTACTTCATTCCGCATTTGTTCATCCGCATTGGCCTTACTCATCCGCATTTCATATACTTGGTCAATGCTCATCCGCATTGACCTCATCCACATTAACTGTTCATCCGCATTTACTTACTTAGCAGTTAATACTCATCCGCATTAACTGTTCATCCGCATCTTCCCATTACTCATCCGCATTTCCCCTTACTTAGTCAATATTCATCCGCATTGACTTCCATCCGCATTAACCTTCATACGCATTTGTCATCCTTAGTCAATGCTCATCCGCATTGACTTACTTCATCCGCATTGACTTTTCAGCACTTATGCAGATTCTAAAACTTAACATATGAGCCTTAAACATCAGATTTCAATTTCAACTCACCGTTCATCATGTTCTAAGCTTAAATCATACATCTTAAGTCTTAAAAACATCATCATACATCATCAAGTATGAACATAATCATACATCACATCATACATTCAACATATACTAAATGAAACATACGGGTCCGACACCTAGTTTAATGAAAACATACATTCATGCATTTCCAGCCCCAAAATCAGTTAAAACAGGTAAAAGAGGGGTCTAGAACTCACCTGCGCATCGCGTTACTATGTTTTTTTGTTATGTTAATGTTTTATTTTTTTGTTTGCTTGATATCTTCTAGTTGAAAGTCAAAGTGATAGCTGTTACTATGTTTTTGTATTTAGGTTTTCATATTCAAGTTCGTGGTGGACTTACCTGCGCATCGCGCGAGGGATCATTTCTGATTTATATAAATTATTAAGTACATGATGTAATTTAGGTTACGATGTAAAAATACATTTCATGAAAAGATTATATGTGTTTAAAGAAAAAATAGGATTAATTTTCAAGTTGTCAAATTCAAATTAGTTCTCACATCCCCTCTCTATATAAATATACAATTTATGTTTATACCTAGTAGACAATCAACTCAATAAAATTTATAATTTTTAACATTAAATTAAGAGTAAAATACTAAGTCGTTAAAGCAGTAGCCTTTGACTCGGATTATCAATTATGAACATGATTATGCGATAAATATGACTGCTTTTAAGATACAAAAACCTGAGACCCAACATATTTATTTTTTATTTTTGTAAATTTGAATCAAGTGACATAATAAACCGTAAGACTATCAATATCGTAAGTTGTCACGATCATTCACCGCTCCCTCGGAAAATCAACGCTCGAAAAATATTCACTCGATTGTAAACGAGCCGATCGACTCAGTTTAACTTGTAAACAAACCAAACACAAACAAAAATCCTTTTGGATTCGAATAGGCTCTGTTCCTCAACGTCACTGATACTAATTACTCAAATCATACATCCAAAAGTGACCAAAACCACCGGCAAACTCGCCGGCGAATCTCCGGCGACATTATTCTCCCAAATCTCACCACCATCAAATCCACAATTTCCCCAATTCAATCTCCACAACAATCACACTCTCAAATCCATCACTTTCATGGCTTCCACCCTCTTCCTCCTCTTCTCCGTCCTCATCTCCGCCGCCACCACCACCACCACCACTCTCCGACCACACCTCACCACCACCGTCACCACCACCACCACCACCACCAGTGACACCACACCCACCACCTACTTCGAAGTAACAAAACCCATCAAACTCCCAAAATCAACCCCTTGTTCAACCCAAGTCCTCCACCACAATTTCGCTTACACCTACGGTAGCCCACCGGTCTCCGCCCAATACACCCCACCCCCAAACTGCCCATCAAACAATTTCGCCAAAATCGTCCTCCAATGGTCTGCTACTTGCAAAGGGCGTCAATTTGATCGCATTTTTGGGGTCTGGCTCGGCGGCGTTGAGCTTCTCCGGAGCTGCACGGCGGAGCCCACCGCCACCGGAATCCAATGGTCGGTGAAGAAAGATGTTACCAGGTATTACTCTTTGCTTATGACGAATCAGACCCTTGATGTTTATTTGGGGAATATTGTTGATGATACCTACACTGGTGTCTACCATGTGAATGTTAGTATCCACTTTTACCCTCATGAAAACAAGAAATTGAACAGCTTGATGTTGCATTCTGATCATTTGAACCATCAATGGGCTGATTTGATTATACCCATTTCGAGAAACTTGCCTTTGAATGATGGGTTGTGGTTTGAGATCAAGAATGAAACTGATGTGAAGGTGAAAGAGTTTGTGGTTCCCCGGAATGCGTATAGGGCTGTTCTTGAGGTGTACGTTTCGTTTCATGAGAATGATGAGTTTTGGCCGACGAATGTGCCTAATGAGTATGTTTTAGATAATAATTTGACTGGTTTACCTGGTAATGGGCCGTTTAGGGAGGTGGTTGTGAGTTTAGATGGTGGTGTGGTTGGTGCGGTTTGGCCTTTTACAGTGGTTTATACTGGTGGTGTTAATCCGTTGTTGTGGAGACCGATTACTGGCATTGGGTCTTTTGATCTTCCTACGTATGATATCGAGATAACTCCATTTTTAGGAATGGTTTTAGATGGGAAAGCACATGAATTTGGCTTTAGTGTCACAAACGCTTTGAATGTGTGGTACATTGATGCAAATTTACATGTATGGTTGGACGAAAAGAGTGCGAAGACGAATGGGAAGTTATTGACACAAAATGTTTCACCTCTTCATGTTTCTTTGCTCTCTAATTACACGGGGTTGAATGGGACGTTTGTTACTCAGGCCACAAGGTCAATAAAGTCAACCGGGTGGGTACAATCTTCACATGGGAAGATAGTAACCGAATCAACTCAATCGTTTAATTACAGTAATATTATGGTGATGGCGGAAAATGGTGATTCACAAATTGTTAATCAGATGATTGAGTTTAATGACAGCGTGTATGCAAAGAAGCCATCTTCTGTTCTTTTGAAAGAATCTTTAAAGTCATTTTCTTTTTACATACACTTAGATACTGAGGACAAAGGAAATGGAAGCTATGCTGAGGTGGCAAATATCACATTGGGTTTTAATGAGAAAAAGGTCGATAATTCGGGTTCTAAATCTTTATCAAGTGTTCTTGAGAACGTACAAAATGGTCAGGGCTCGATGCTTGTGAAGGGGAACTTGGTGGTTAGTGGATTGGGGAGTACCCAACAAATGTATAACTATGTTGATGATGAATTCTGCTATTTTAGGGATGTAAGCAGCTTGAATTACACGATGTTTATGATAAAGAAGGTCATACATGCAGTAAAAGTAAAAGATCAAGATCTAATCTTGTGATGGGTAGACACTGGCCTTTCCTTGCTCAAGATCGTCATGCA
The DNA here is from genome assembly GCA_025506515.1 of Flaveria trinervia. Classification (NCBI taxonomy): domain Eukaryota; kingdom Viridiplantae; phylum Streptophyta; class Magnoliopsida; order Asterales; family Asteraceae; genus Flaveria; species Flaveria trinervia. The sequence goes on along the minus strand of CM046454.1, from coordinate 12,296,807 downwards.
ATTTAAAAGGGTATCATCGTTTTAATCAATCTTTAGGTGCTTTATGGAAGGGCTTTTGTATGATTATATCTTCTTTTTCTTTATGCCTGATTGTATCATTATTGCTTTTGGCTTATTTTGTTTACGAATTATATTTTTGTGTATTATGTGAAACTTTGACAAGTAATGGGAATATATGTTGCAACTTTATCATGGAGCTGGCTAGAGGTGGGAAATTGGGTAGGCTAGGTAACAGGCCAAAACATGTTCGTGCAAATGAATAATTTATTGATACAGGTCAAAACAGTTGGGGTTGACCTAAAGCACTTTTTTTCAATTTTAATTTATATTTATTTGTTTTTCTTTTGCAATTAAAATACATTTTGGTGACTTTCCCATTTATCCATTTCATTTAAGTTTAAGTGTTTAAACTTATTGATTTCACTCATTAGAGATAAAACATGATATGTATTAATATTGATTCATAAGTAAATGGGTTAAAATAGCAACCTCTGGTTAAGAAACCTGCAGGCTATGCGGTCCTGTACTCTTCCTATACTTGGTTTGGACACTCGTATAACCATTAACTATATTTTGCAGGTTCTTAATAACCATTTGGGAGTTTTCTTTAAACCTCCACTCAAGATCTTTTAACAGTCTGCAGCTTATTAGTTTTGTTTATATTTCTACATGACTACATCTAAGGCTGATTCATATACAACACAAAGGCTTACTTTAGTAAGGAATATTGGCACTTCCTTTTTCTCTGAAGTGTTAATGATTCTGATCTTGTGATCATTTAGGGACAAAACTCAAAACAATTTGATTAGGGAAAGCAAGTAAGAAGCAGTCGTAAGAAAACATATTATTGATATATAATGCATGAATACATATCTGTCACTAGCTTTAATTGGATAAATCCTTCAAGATCACTTCAAAACATACATCCAAACACCCCTTATTCCTGACACTGGATTTCAAATTCATTTGTAAGTTCTGCCCCTTGTTGATGTAAAAATTTGTAAATTATCTTGAAATATGACGTCTGAAAAAGCTTCGTTTCTTGCAGCCGAAAAAGAGGCCTACTTCAGGGTTAGCTTCATTAAAGAAATCTTGATCTCATCGGTAAGATGTTAAATCCACTCGATTAGGTGAAACTGAATTATAGACTTTGAACTAAAAGAGCTTTGTCAGATTCTGTAATTTACACTGTTGTTTATATAAATATGAATTGATGGGGATTTTATGACCCTGAATTAGTGTTCTGTCTAGTATCCACACTATGTGATCATCTAAATATTACTTGTATGAGCGAGTCAAAAGTCAAACTTTACATCTTTTTCATGGGACATCTGGAACACCGATGTTCCCTTTCGGGATTTTACATGTATCTTCTTAAAGTCACTAGAGTTGCATAGTTGGGCGAATGTTCTCAAACCGATTGGTACAACATAAAGAAACCGACGATTATATAATTGAAGTTAAGGGTAGTTATGTAATTGTACATTTATTCTGGCAATCAATTTTCATACCTTATATGTGTTTATCCAAATCTGATATTTTGACACTTGATAATATGAAAATCTAATCATAATCAGTTTTCTTTGAACAGTAGCATCCCCAGAAACAAGTAACATGCTAATGCTGTAAACTCATTTGAAGCTTCATTTAACATGTGTTGATGAATCTTTTGCTTCATTCAATGAATGCTACCTTCACGATGTGGCCCTCGTTAAAGCATGTCAGTCAGATACCAGATATTACATTCGGGTGATTAGGTCTCTTTTTTTTGGAATGAAACGAGTGGCCACATCAACTTTATTGGATATTTTTTTGATTTGGAGCAACTGTAGATGAAGTTATTTTGGGAAAACCTAATGTGAATGAGAATTGTACTGGATATGATATTAAGGTGGGGTTTGTCCCTTTAAAATTTATCATGACAACCCTTTTCATCTTGTCATTGTTTTGGTAGGGACCCAATGAAGGTACTTTGTAAATGTGCATTTATGCTATTTTTACCAAGTTTTGGCTGCTTATTTGTACTCTTTTGGTTTCAGAATACAATCTGTTTCTAATATATGCATAGAATATTAATAAAGTTATTTAATTTGGACATTTTTAAAATAATGTTCACCAATACCTCTTATACAATCTTATTTAAACATGTGAAGGCAGTCCACAAATGTTCTTGATTCGCAATGACGGTTTAGAAACAAGCATAGTTTTGTACAAGTGTGCGCTTCATATACACAACTTCATGTACAAGTTAAAACTTGGGGGACGTTTGGTTTGCTGAATGTGTTGTAAAGGAATTGAAATATGAGTTAAAATTGATAAGATTTTGATTTTTGGGTGGTAAAATTTTGAATGGAATTGAAATGTTAATTTTAAACATTCCATTGGATTGTTAAATGTTTTTTGGTAAGTGGAAGGAAAATGAATCCTAATGAAAGATCGAGAAAATTTTTTCAATTCTATTTGATAACCAACCAAAAATGATTTTGAATGAAAAATTTATCAATTTTAATTTTATTTTTGAGGAATTCTGTGAAAAAAGAAGGCATTAGCTTGCAAGCCTCAATATACACTAGAGTATAGTTTTTAACACATAAGGTCTAGTACTATTATGCTTTGCATTTAACTAACTAACTCAGCATATGGCTTTATTCAAACTACCAATCTACAAAGTTTAAACACTCACATATGAAAGGAGGTAATGAGGAATTTCAATCATACTAGTCCATAAAGTTACACAATTTAACGTATACTTTGTTTTAAAAACTCTATGCACTTACTTTAAAAAGTTTCCAACTTGAACACCTATTACAAGTTCTGATTGATTATTAGATGGTTTTGGAAATAAATGCAATCTAATTATCTATAATCTATTACTATTAATCACTTGGTCGGTGGATTTTTTTTATTATTATTATGGTTTTGTGTGTGCGATTTTACATGGTTTCTTTTGGGTGTGGGTTCGAGGTTCGGGGGTGTGATTTTTCTTGTGAGTTTTTGGTGTCTGGACACGTCTTTTTGATGTGTGTTTCGATTATGTTCGTTTATAGGGTTCGTTTGCGTTGCTTTTCTCTAGGTTCCTACTTTCTTTTTTTCGTTACCAATACCCTGACGATCCTCGCTATTAAGGTTTGGGTTTTCCTTTTGTTTGTTTTTTTTTGGGCTGAGATTTTCGTCGGTTTTTTATTTTGGACCGTGTCGCCTTCTTGCGGCTTTGATTTTCGTATGTTTTGTGTATGATGTTAGGCTTTGATTTAGTTTTGAGTTCTTTATGTTCTGGTGTGTTATGGATTTAGAGTTTTAATATGTTTTACTTTGTGTATTTTGCTGTTTTATGGTTTCGAACCTTCATTTTGATTTTGATTTTGGTTTAAGGTTACGTTAAAACTCGTATAGCCGCGAAAACGCGCGACGCCAAAACCTAGTTACTTTTAAAAAAATGTTCATCATGTACATAGCAAATTCAACTATGTTCAATGGACATAAACTATTGGTATCCACTTGTTCAAGTGTAAACACCTAAGAGTTGATTCTATCTTGAGTGTCTCCCGTCTTGATCCTTTTGAATTTCTCCCCGGCTCGATCCTTTTGAATATTTCCTCGGCTCGAGCCATTTGCTTCAAGACCTCCATTCAATTGAATCAACTTCCATGTTTGTATTTTTGTTTGTTTGTTTCAAATCACTTTTGAAGTATAGATGATCGTTCAAAAACTTGATTGAATAAATGGTTCGTTTTAATGATTTTGACCAATTTTTCACCAAATACTTAATAGTTTTATTTAACTAAATTCTAGTGGTTGTTCTAATAAAACTTTTGATGTAAAAAAAAAATGGTCAAAATTTACCGAAAACTTATATGTCCATGCATGATTTTGGTTAGGCTATATAATATATATATTTAACCTAACCAACATGTTCTAGTCATCATAAGGGACATTTGTTGGTGATTAGTAGAATTCAAGCATCAATAGCAATTGATCAGCAAATTTGTTACTACCAAAAGCAATGCACAAGTAGCAACTGAGTTACCACTAATAGAGTTACTACAGAAGACTCTACATTGATAAAACTGTCAATTGCCAACATTTATAACCACCATGAGATGAACCTTTTAGCATATAATTACAACAGTTTGTTGTATTTATTCCTCTACCATATAAACATCTTTGGTCTGATTTTTGGTATGCATTTATAACAGAATTCACATGTTTGTTCTTGTTATTTTCACCCCGGAAAGTCACGAGTAAATCATGAACAATAGGAGGTAAATTATAAATAGTTAAAAAGGTAATATTTTGTTATTTCTAGTACTTAGAAAATCTTAAGGTTTAGCATTACTATATAATAAAGAAAAAAACTTTTACAATTCCCCATCCTGTACTTGATATAGTCAAATTTGTGAGTTCAAACACTTGTAAACAAAGAAACTAATACACCTTAAATAAATTTCCCATTGTTATGTTTAGTATACAAGATGGATATCGGCCATAAGCATTTCTTGCCTCAGACGCAACAAGCATGTATTGAGTGCGTTTCTTATGGATAAGAGAAGAAATCCAAAGAAAAAATTGCTTGAGTAGGATAAATTCATTATGGGTAACCAAATGGGATCCACTTGAGCAACCACAAATAAAGACATGATCTCTGAGTAGGTGAAACGATCAATATTGTTTGGTATAAGAGAGCAGATGTATAAATGGTAACATAGGCACTTATTGTTGTGGTTTCTTTATGACGATTGGAAACCTTATTAAGTACTCTGAGTCCTAAAAGGCGAATGGGTGTTTGTGCCATCTTAGGTGAATCTATAATACATTTTGTTTTATAAAATGTTTTCAGAACCGGATCGGACGTCGAACCGGATGCCTTACTGGTTGGTGGTCGAACTGGTCAGACCGGTCAGACCGGTCGGACTGGATTTAATTATATTTTAATTATATTTATATATAATTAAATATAAGTAATTTATACCATAATTAGTTCAAGCATTGATAATTGGTAAACATCACTGACTTTGATACTTTTAAATCAGGACTTTATTAAAGGTGTTACAAATTCTCATCTTTGGTTGAAAAGGGTATTTCTATAATGCCTTAAATTTAATTTTTTTTAAATAAAGAATTAATTGAGTGTGACTGTGTGAGAGTGAGTGAAATTTAACAAACAACGTGTTAGGGAATAAACTTTAAAAGAACAAATAAATATTCTTTGGGTTGAGTTTTTATTTATTAATTATTTTCTTTATTTTTTATAGAAGAGATTTTAAGTTAAAGCCGTTCTCACATAGAAGAAAGATCAAAACATAAGTTGAGTTCATAAGTGAGATCCATTTGAATTGTAAACACGCTTATAGTAATGGTCCTAAGGTTGCATTGATTAACTTCAAACCGGATGGTTGATTGTTTGGTTAAGTCAAAAAGACGCGATAGGATTACTGTGCATTCAAAGGGTCGAGACTATTCATGGACCATCACAAATAGCCTATAAATAAAGCAACCAAGAATAATTTTAAACATATATTATCAAAGAGGACCCCTTCACACTCTCCCGCACTCAAAAAATATAAACCCATTAGTGACGACATGATTCTATTCGTTTTCGTTATGTAATGCCTTAATCAAGTTACTAAGTAGTGACTAACGACAAACTATTGCTTATACTTTGTTTTGTGTTTGATTTATGTCGTGTCATGAATAACCCTTTTAGTACAAAAAAGCCATTATCTTATATGCCAGATTGTTAAAAAAATGGTATTAGGATCTAAACGCTATTCTTTAATTACTTGAAATATTTTAAACTTATTAGTTCAGCCACTTTAGTGCCATGAATTACAATATTGTCGAGAAACTATAATACGTTGATTCATTGTATGCTAGCAAGTGATTTGCCACAAAACCCTATGCATAAAGATTGATTAGATGGTGGGAGCGAAATTGCTGTAAGGATAAAATGACTAGTAACCTTAAATAAATAAGTAGTTGGAGACATTTGTTATATCTGTGTGGATCGGAATAAACAAATAAACATTTTTATATAAAAAGTGTAGAAAATGATTTGACTCTTAATCAAGATAAATCGGTAACTAAGTTGAGATGAGATAGTACAAATTTCATAACATAGAAAAGGGATAAAGAAATAGTCATCATTGTTTACTGTCCTCTGTTCCACCGTTACTTAAATTCGAATGACATTACATATATATTATTAGCTTATAAAAATGTTATATCATAAATCAAATATATTATTTAAGTTAATTTAAATATAATTATTTTTTACTAAATGTCATGGAACGATTATAATGATGTGTAATTGTATACACACGTTGTATAACTAGACACATAATGATGCTTATGAACATGTGTTGCGTAATTATACATATGCATATAGTGCCCTTAAAAAAACACTTATCGCAACTTACAACAAAATCAAGTTAATGCGACACTTATAATATGTTGCATTAGGCCTTAAAGAGTTACATTAAGCCTTTAAAGGTGGCATTAGCATAAAACAACCTTTTGCCAAAAGCTGTATTAGGTGAAGTTGCATCAAATCTAAGTAACTTTTTTTTAGCTAATACAACTTTTTTGTTAGCAAAACCAACCTTTTAGTAGAAAAATACAAACTTTATTTAAAAGTTAGCTTCTAAAAAATTATATTATGGTCATTTTTCTAGCAGTATAATCGTTTGCATCATGCGCCTCACATAAAAAAAATACTTTTTTACTAGAACCAACCTCATACACGTATCATGAGCGATACAACATGAAATATGGCAACATCAGTTCAGACACAAGAGCTACTAACAACCCACAATTGTGAAAGGAGTGGAAGGAAGCATGAAGAAGGGGGACCTCTTAGACTTCATGATCACTGAAGTTTCATATTATACCATGACTGAGGAGGTTGGTCTCCTACCGGAGATATCATCCTCATTGTTTTGATCCATAGGTTTATAATTATTGTATATAATGTATTTGTTATATCTTGAACAAAAAACTAATTATTTGGTTAATGCTTGTAGTTTGTCGTCTTAAAGAAAAATAGAACTAGTGGATGCACGATACGCTAAGGTGTGGCATAGAATGTTAAGGTGCTAACTTGGGAGGCGTCAGGGGATATATAGGTGGAGTTACTACATAAGCAGTAGGAGGCCTGATGAAAGTTGACGCAATAAAGCAGAAAGTCGATTTTCGGAAAATGCTTGTTTGATTTTACGTCTCGATTGTAAATGAATTGATCGTTTTGGTTTGGTTTGAAAACAAGCCAAGCACGAGCAAGGTCCACTCGGCTCAATTTGGCTTAAATTATTTCTTAATTTAATTATAAATATATTATATATTCACAATACATTATATAAATGCTTTATACATATCACTCTATTATATTTGACCCACTATATATATAAATACAATTATATATACACATGCTAAACGAATCAACACAATAAAATATTAAACACTAAATCTAAAAGTAAAACCTAAACCGCTAAGCAATAGTTTTTGACCCAAATTGTTATTCATGAAAATGATTTTGTAATGAAATGTGATTGTTTTTTAAGATAACCCAATATTCATTGTTTCTCTTGTAAATATAAATTGATAGCACACTAGATCGTAGGGCTGTCAAAATCATTTATCGCTTACTCAAAGCTCGCTCAAAATAATAATGTTAAAAAATAATCGTTCGATTTTTGGCTTGGTCATAAAGAAGCCAGACCCTCTCAGAAGAGCAGGATGGCTGCTGGTAGGTCAGGTAGTGCTGAGGTTATGGGGATATTGAGCCTTCAGCAACCATTAAAGCGTTGCTAGCAGGAAGACTCATGGGTCTGCTTGTTTGGTGGTCCTTTTACTCTCCATCACTAGGCGATATCCATCAAGGATGCCGTAGAGTTCAATCATAGTAAGAGTGTTCAAGTTTTCTGTTCTCTTGATAGAGACACAGTAGAATGTCCACTCATTTGAAAGAGCACTCATGAACTTTCTAGTAAGATCTCTAAGTTCAGGAGTGATCTTCACAGACTGAAGAGAAGAAATAAGATCCATGTACCTGAAGTACTGCTGGCTGAGGGTCTCTCTAGCAATATGAGTGAAGTTCTCGAACTGCTACTTCAGTGAGTCCTTCTTAGAGTCGTTGGAGTTTGCATACATCTGAGTAAGTGTATCAAACAATTCTTTGGTAGTCTTGCAATGCTCGAACCCCACCATAATGGAGTTCAGTATTGCAGTCATAAGAATGGTCATAGCATTGCTGTCGATGTCCATCTTCTTTCGGTCTTCGTCAGAATAATCTTCAACAACCTTTTCTATCATGGCACCGTTTCCACCAGGTGATGCCACCTTTGGCTTATACGGGCCGTTGACAATGGAGTTTCACATTTTGCTGTCTTGGTATCTGATGAAGCCTTCCATTCTTTTGCTCCAAGACCTGAAATTTTCAGGAGTAATGATGGGAGCCTTTGTCATAGTTCCCATCTCTACTTCGAATTTGTTAAGGGCCATTTTGAGTGAGTGAGTTGTAGGGAGGAGTGAAAAACAGGTTGATTTGGATGGTTAGATCATGCAATCAAGAGCCTGAAAAGCTCTGATACCAATTGCAGGATCGGTTAAGGTCACTTAACAATTAGTTTTTCCCTCAAACTCACTTTGAACAACACTCGGATAAAGATAGAGTCAATAAGAGTTGATCACAATATAGTAAGTAATAAAGAACACAAGAAGTAATTTTCAAGGTACTTTTATATATTGCTTCTCAACTCAAATATTACAAGACTCTTACAAGCAGTATGGAATGAGTTACAATGAGAACCTATATATAATACTACCTACAGCCAGATATACTTTGATACCAGCTGGGATCCTATAACTAAAACCTATACTAATAGACTATAGTTTAAGGTATCTTAGATAAAGTCTTATCTGAGATATGGTAGTCAGGACATGTCCATGACTTATCTTTTGTCACCAATTAAAGTTGGTAACATGTACTATCATAAAAGGTGAACAGTGGAATAGAGTATGGTCAACTACATGGCTCTTTGAGAAAACTCCATACAGTTTCAGAGGTCTGCAGCGGAGTGTCAGAGACCATACTTGTGTCCACTAGTTCATAGCAGTGTCTTCCGAAGGTTAAATGGCTTCGGAAGAACAAGTACATCCGAAGCCACTTATACTTGGAAGAGGCTACTTCTTTCGAGGCTTGGAGACTTCTTCTTTTCTTCATACTTTGGAAGTAGTCTTCTGATTGTTCTTCTAAGACTTGATCTTCAGAAGCATGCTCTTGACTTCGGAAGTAGAGTTCTGTCTTCGGAAGTTAATCTTTCACTTTGTCTTCGGAAGAACTCTACAACCTTCGGAAGTTCCATGCTAAGCTTCGGAAGCCTTTGCATGTAGTACCAAAATTATCTAAGTGATTTGGTTTTGGTTGCACCAGCCTTCTTCTTGATCCGAAAACTCCCCCTAGGCTGATGCTACCAAAACCTCACTTGTTCTGCTTCTTAAACGTTTCAGCACCGAGGAAAGTAGATATTTATCTGTTTCCTTGTTCTTCCCTGATGTGGTGCTGAGAAGTTTGTACAAATCCTTGGTAGACAGGATGTCCAGTCTATCACCTTAGATGATGTGTACCCTCTGTTGTTGCCCTCTAAAAAGAGTTAGTTGATGGGTTAGTTGATGAGAATTGTAATCATATTCCCATCTAACTATAGGTTCCAATTCTAGACCCTCCACCATCTGTAGAAAGGCAGCGCCCTTGGTAGAAGATCTTTCCTTGTCTTCCTGTGTTCTCAACTTCAACTCTTCTTCAATCTTGGCTTTTGCAGTTAGCTCAGCTAGATGAAGACTGCTGCGATGATTTTTGATGAGTGCAACAGTTTCAGAGTTGGAGGGGTTGGAGAATGGCTTCTCTGCTAACTCAGTAATATCAAATCTGCTTGAGTGTAACAGAGAGGTTGCATTAAGTCTGTTGACTTTTCCATTCTCCCTTTCCACAACAAAGTTTTAAGAAGTTTCATTGAACCTCTACTGGATTATCTCTTTCTAGGCACAAAAGACTGACTAGGAATCTTGTCCTCTTTCTTTGTATCCAGTAGAGTCACCAGTTTCCTTCTAAGTTTCTTCTCTTCATCATTTAGTGAATCTGAGTTGAGACCTAAAAGTCTAATAGCCTGGTCCAATGTTCCTCTAGGAAAATCAAGGAATTTATCTCTTGTGAGGGAACATGAAGATCCATCAACATAGGTGATATTGACAGAGTCTTCCTCACATGAGACTTCGCTCAAAGTTGTGCAGTTGGTGAGCTTAGTCTTGATTGCCTTGAACTCCTCAATAGAGAGATGGTGAGAAGGCTGAGGGGATGGTTTGGATGGTTGTTGGGTAGGTTGCGGTTCAGAGGTTCTGGGAAGTGTTTTTGGTTGAAGGATGGGAAGTTTAGGTGGTTGGGGTGATGAAATGGATATGGGTAAAGATGTGGGTTCATGGGTGAAAGGCTCGGTTTTGATGGTGAAAGGTAAGGGTGAGGGTTCAAGTTGTGGTTGAGTGGTTGTAGTGAAGGTCATCCCCTGTGCCCTTCTGTACATCTCTTTTCTCTTTCCCAATTGGATGTCAGCCTTGATTTCGCTGACAATCCGTTGGAGTGTCTTCTCTGACATGGGACCCACCTGCCTTCTAAAGAAGTCATGAGCCTGGAGATAGTCTTTCATCCAGGCCTTTTCACTGAGCTTCCTGGTTGCAGTGACCCTTGTTTCTTCCTCCTTCTTCTTCCTTCTTCTTCCTTTCCTTTAGCTTTTCTCTTGCAGCCTTTCTTCTCTCTTTCTCCATTTGATCATGCTCTTTGTTGTAGAGCCAGAGGATCGTTTTATTGTTGTGTGGAGAGAGTTCTTGAAGATTGAAGCCTCTGGAGGTTAGGAACTTTATCCTATCTCTCCTCAGCTGCAAGTCAGCCTCCTTCTGTTCTTCTTTCTCTTTCTCTAAGGCTAACCTAGCTTCTTCTTCATGTTTCAGCTGGGTTGCCTTTTCCTGATTCACCAGCTCCTCTAGTGGTAGCAGGAGTGTTTCTTTAATGGCAGCTCCCAATTGGATGAGCTGGTCAATTATCTATTCTCTTCTCTTGTTGTTGACAGCCTCCTGGTTGGCTGCAACTGCTTTTGTACTAGCAGCTAGCAACTTTCCAGTTGGAAGTCTTCTTTTCTTCTTTAACTTCTCAATCTTCTCTTCTTCCTGAAGCTCTTCTGCAGTCATCTTCCTTTTCCCTTTGTTATCTTTTGAAGAGCCTGACTGTGGTGGTTCTTGGAGAGTGGATTCTGATTGTGAGAGAGGCAAAGAGGGTGTCTGGGATAGAGGTAGATCCAGAAAGTCCTCACTGTTTTCCTCAGATGCCATTTCAAAGATTGCATCTGTGATGATCAGTTCCTCGTACATCTTGAACAGTCCTTCCGAAGCTTCCATTTTAGCTTCGGAAGATTCAGCTTGTTCTTCCGAGGCTTTAACTTCAGCTTCGGAAGTTTGAGGAAATACAGATTCTGTCCTGACTGTTTCAATTGCTGGGCTATCAGTCCCCATTTCCTCTTCGAAATGAATCTTAGGTTCCATATGGACCTTAGGTTGACCAACTTCTTCCACAGTGGTAGAAGGTGCAGTAAGCCTTTGAAGCTCTTTAGCTCCGAAGTAAATCATTGCAACATCTGGGCTTGGCTGATCAGTAGAGGATCTGAAAAAAAACTTGGTGAAGAGTCTGTAGAGATCTCTGAGCATCTTTGGGTCGATTTGAAGTACAACTTGAGATGGCTCAGACAAAGTGATGACATGAGTAGAAGATGTTGAAGTTGAAGTATGAATCTGTGGGTCCTCAAGTGTTTGTCTCTGAACATTCTCCTCCTTTTTGGTAGCATCATCTTGAGAGCTAGATGAGCTGGAGGAAGAAGTCAATGAGACTTGAACAGGAACATGCCTAACAGATCTCTCAGTCTGTTTCTCAGTTAGTTTAGCCTTGAGATTGTCAATCTCAAGTTGCTGAGTGGCGGACCTTTCTTCTAAAGTTCTAACCAAGGATTCAAGGTTTGAAACTTTAAATAGAAGGTCTTTTATGAGGAGTTGCATGCTTTCCTCATCTTCTTTTGAAGAATCATAGGGAGATGAGGTAACATACCTGGTATGTTCAGCCTCACCACCAGATGTGGTTTCTTGGCACCTTGGTTTCCCTTGCTTAATGATGTCTCTTTCAGAGTCATCAAAAGGCATGGTTGCCATAGATTCAGTCTCGGATATGTTACCACTGTCCATAAGGTCCATTGAGGCACCTTCTGTAGTGGTAGCTGAATCTGCATGAGTCCCCTCCACATCAGTGGGACTCACCTCAGTTATGGGTTGCTGATAGGGGGCTAGAGATAAGTGATTTCTCTGGGTTCTATTGATCTTGGAGATGGTGTTGTAGATCAACTTCATTACCATGGAGAGATGTTATCTCTTCATCAGTTTGAAGAGAAAGTCAGTAAAAGATAGGGAGGTTAAGCCTACTGACTCAGGACCTTGGTTAATGTCTACAGGCAATGAGCCTTTGGTGGGGCTGTCCCTAGTTGGTTGCTTAGAAGAGTGTAAATACTCATCCTGAGGGCTATTGGTTTGGGTGTCGAGCTCCTGGGTTTGAAACTGAGGAGACTCAAAACCCATATTGAGGTCAAAAGAGAAGGATGGAGAGACCTCAAACTGAGTGGGAGCCCATGTTTCCACTCTAGTCTTTTTGGATTGAACAGGAGGGGCTTGTTCAATAAGAGTAGATTGAACAAGGGTTCGTTTGGGGTGTCTTTGGTATGTGATGGTGATGGGTGGAGAAGGCAGTGTTGGCATTGTGGTGGAGGTTACTGGTGTGGGTTCATCACCTGTGGGGTGAATAGGGATGTCACCAGGAGCTATGCACTCAATCATACCTCAAAGTAGAGTAGTGTACCTTCCAGTGAAGTTGGTGGACACCTTCTTCAAAGTCTTGAAGATGGTAGGCCTCATGTGAGGGACAGTTAGAGCAGCTGCACAGACAAGCATACTCTGGTCCAACTCACAGTTGATTATGTGTAGAATGAATCGGGGATACATAAAGATTGTCTCCCTTGAAGATTCCCAATCAGATTGGTGAACACAAATCTTGAGTAATTGAAGCGCAGGCCTCTCACCAATCCATGAACTAAGCATCCTAGTTCATATGGATTTGATCCCTGTAAGGATTCCTGAAGTCTGATGCAACCCAAAAACTGCCTAAGTGTTTCAGCAACATGCACTAAGTACTGAAGTGAAGAATGCTTCGGAAGAATTACACAAAGCATTAGAAAATACTCTAAGTGTAATATCTTCCGAAGCCAAGACCAATATCTTCCGAAGCCTAACATGAAGTCTTCCGAAGCTTGAAGAGACAAAGTCTTCCGAAGCTTCAACCTATGAAGACAGATTTCTTCCGAAGACTTTTAGTACACATGCTTTATCTGATGTACTGTTCCATAAAGCACCTTTTTCGCTGCGTCTCTGATAAGTCACCAACTTACAAGAGTTGGTGAAAAGGTCCATGCTTTTGGTAACTGTACATTGAGGTCTTGAGTCTGAAAAAAACTTTCCACTTTATGTACTTTATCCTTTTTGTAATGTATAAGGATGTGAGCTATGGCATGTCATAGTCACAAGGTCAAAAGGCAGATATGCCTTTTGATCCTACAATTGATTTTGTTAGTGTCTAGTCAATTGTATACAGCTGGCTTTCATAGTATAGCCGGCTGTAGGTTGTAGTATAAGTATTCCAAGTTCTTGTATCTTTCCAGCATGCGTTTGTAACACTTGTAAAAGAACTTGAGAAAGCAATATACTGCTCCCTTGAAAACTATACTCTCTTGTTCTGTCTCTTGCTTTACTTGTGTTCTCTGCATCACCTCCGGTTACCTAGTTCACTGTTTGATTAAGATTTAGTTAATCTCCTCATTGTGTTGTTGTGTTGTAATTGTGTTCAAGCCCTTGAACGATCCTGCAATTGGTATCAGAGCTTTCAGGCTCGTGATATAAGATCTAACCATCTTAAGATCCCTCACACACACAAAAACTAAACTTTTCAAATGGCTTCCATCTCAAAGACTGATATGGAGACTGGAACCATGAACAAATCCCCATTGATCACTCTTGATGACTTCGACACCTGGTGCATGAGGATGGAAGGCTTCATCAGGTCTCTTGACTCAAGAATGTGGGAATCTGTTGAATATGGACCTTTCATACCTAGCACCCCCTCTGCTACCGGTGCTGGTATGATTCCTAAAGATGTGGCCAACTACTCAGATGAAGATAGGAAAAGAGTAGAGATTGACAGGAAGGCCATGACTGCTCTTCAGACTGCTATCCCAAACTCTGTGTACAGAGGTTTTAAGAAGTGCAAGACAGCTAAACAGCTGTGGGATGCACTGAAGCTGATGTATGAAGGCTCCTCTGAAGCCAAGGAGAACAAGAAAGATCTTCTGAAGCAGCAGTTTGAAAATTTCACCTTTAAAACAGGTGAAACCATGACCCAACAATACTTCAGGTATGTTGAGATTGTGGATACCCTTGTGGATGGAGGAGTTCCTCTTGAGAACAGAGACATTGTAAGGAAGTTCATGTCCTCACTTCCTAGGCAATGGACACACTATTGTGTGGTAATCAAGAGGACTGAGAACCTTAAAACTCTTACTCTGACAGAGTTATATGGGATTCTCAGTGGATACCAGATGGAGATGAACTTACAAGGTTCATCTGGCAACTCTAACAATCAAATGGGTTCAGCCCTTCATGTGACTGAAAGGGACAGCATAGAACCCCAACATCATCTCCTATGCTACCCTGACAACTCACAAAAGGGTCCTTTCATCACCTTCCCGGAGACACCAAGGGAGAACTTTACTCAAGGAAGTCCATTCCAAGAGACAAGTTCTTCGCAAGCCTTTGTGTCTGCAGATGAAAGCTGTGGAAATTATCTCTTCACTCTTGAAGATCTAGACTGTATCCATCCAGATGACCTGGAATACATGGAGATAGTTCAGCAGATGGCTCTTCTCACTCACAGAGCCAAGAAGTTCTACAAGAGGACAGGAAGAAAATTTCCAAGCAATGCTACCAGTGGAAAGTTTGGCCTGGATAAAAGCAAAGTTAAGTGTTACAATTGTAACCTTATGGGTCACTTCGCCAGGGAGTGTAAGGCACCCAGAGCAAATGGGGGTCAAACACAACTCAGACCAAACTTCACCAACAATACCCCTCAGGCTGAGAAGACAAAGCAACATGCTGCGGTTGCTGTCGAAGAGGGAGGATTTGACTGGAGTTTTCAGGTGGAGGATGCTTCTCCAAACCAAGCATTGATGGCTGATCATGATGAAGCCAAGGAACAGCTCAAGACAAACAAGAATGTCTGGATAATTGACAGTGGCTGTTCCAGGCACATGACAGGCGATAGGTCTTTACTTCATAATTTTGAGAGAATTGATGGAGGACCAGTTGCTTTTGGAGGAAATGAAGGTGGTTACATTTATGGAAGGGGCAAGGTCACAAATGGTAAGCTCAGCATTGAGAAGGTAAATTTTGTTAAGGAGCTTGGGTACAATCTTCTAAGTGTATCTCAATTTTGTGATCAGAGTCATAACATGCTCTTCACTGAGCATGAGTGCATTGTTCTCAAACCTGGAGTGGTCATTCCTCATGAGCATATTCTGCTCAGAGCCCCCAGGAAAGGGAATATGTACAAGATGGATTTGCAAGAAACATCTCCCTCTGGAGAAGTTTCATGCTTTCTATCTAAAGCAAATAGTGATGAGTCTTTCCTATGGCATAAAAGAATGTGCCATGTAAACTTTAAGAATATGAATAAATTAATCAAACATGATCTGGTAACTGGAATGCCAAAGAAAGAGTTTACAAGTGATGATCATTGTGTTGCATGCCTGAAAGGGAAGCAACACAAGGTATCTCACAAGCCTAAGGAAAAGAACTCCATCACTACTCCCCTACACTTATTACATATGGATCTCTTTGGCCCCACCAGTGTAATGAGTTTAGGAAGGACCTTATACTGTCTAGTGATCACAGATGATTTTACAAGATTCACTTGGGTTTTCTTTCTTAGAACTAAAGATGAGACTCCTGAGATTCTAAAGAATTTCATCTTAAAGATTGAGAATCAATGTGATCACAAGGTCAAAACCATAAGATGTGATCAAGGAACTGAATTCAAGAACCAAATCCTTGATACATTTTGTGATGAAAAGGGTATTACAAGACAATACAGTGCTCCCAGGACTCCTCAGCAAAACGGAGTTGCTGAGAGGAGAAACAGGACACTTATTGAAGCTGCAAGAACTATGTTGTCTGACTCTAAACTGCCTATCACCTTCTGGGCAGAGGCAGTTAATACTGGCCTGCTATGTGCAAAACAGAGTCTTAGTAGTTAAGACACATGGTAAGACTCCTTATGAACTTTGGCACAAGAGGAAACCTTTCATTGGTTTTCTCAGGTCATTTGGATGTCCCTGCACCATCTTGAATACCAAAGATCAAGTTGCCAAGTTTGCTGAGAAATCAGACGATGGACACTTCATTGGATACTCTTCTCAAGCTAAAGCTTATAGAGTATACAATCTCAGAACTAGAATCATTGAGGAGTCAGCCAATGTGACTTTCAATGAGCACACTCCCAGTGTGGCTGGTTCTGGTCCGGATTGGCTATTTGATCTTGATTTAGTTATCAACTGTTTTAATAAATCTTGTGAGCATGTTTCAGGATCTGCAGAAAATTTAAATACAGGTGATCCTGATCCAAGATTTGAGCTTGGAAGACCTTCAGCTCCAGTTGGAACTACTTCGGCAAATGAGGTTTCTATCAGCACAACAATGACAAATCCAGCTGATACATCTGGCATGCCTTCAAATTTCAGTTCAGAGGCCTCTCAACCAGATAAAGACATCTCAATTGCAGAAGATAACAATGGTGATGGTGAAAGTGATCAAGAATCTCTTGATGCTAATAACCATACCATAGATGATAACATCAATGATGTCACACACTCATTGGATCAAGTTAATCTTGATAAGTGTGATAATGTGGAGGATCAATCTTCAAGACCAGATCTAAATTTCTCAAATTTGGACCTATCTCAGCAACTTGCTGTGATCCCTCAGCTAAGGATCCACAAGTCTCATCCTACTACAAACATCATTGGAGATGTTATCTCCGGGGTAAAGACAAGAGGGCAAACCCATGAAGCAAATGTTTGTCTTCACTCTTGTTTTCTATCCCAGTTAGAGCCAAAGAAAGTTGAGGAGGCTCTAAAGGATGGAAGTTGGGTTGAAGCTATGCAACAAGAGTTGCTTCAATTCAAAAGACAGAAAGTTTGGAACCTTTGTCCTCTTCCTCATGGGAAGACTACCATTGGAACCAAATGGGTTTTTAGGAATAAAAAGGATGATAGAGGAATCATTATCAAGAACAAGGCTAGACTAGTTGTTCAAGGATACACACAAGAAGAAGGGATTGACTACACTGATGTCTTTGCTCCTGTAGCTAGACTAGAAGCTGTTAGGATATTCCTGGCATTTGCTGCATCCAAGAACTTCATGGTCTACCAACTTGATGTAAAGTGTGCTTATATATGGAGTGATTGATGAGGAGGTTTATGTCAAACAACCACCTGGTTTTGTAGATCCTGATCATCCTGATTATGTCTGCAAGCTTGACAAAGCTCTGTATGGGCTGCATCAGGCACCCAGGAAGTGGTATGAGACACTGTCTGAGTATCTCTGTAAACATGGTTACAGGAGAGGTACTATAGATGGAACTCTCTTCATCAAAGGACAAGGAAATGACATTCTGCTAGTTCAAGTATATGTGGATGACATCATCTTTGGCTCAACCAATTCAAGGCTCTGCAAAGACTTTGAAAAGCTGATGAAAGATAGATTTGAAATGAGTTCAATGGGAGAACTTAATTTCTTTCTAGGAATTCAAGTGAAGCAGGTTGAAGATGGCATTTTCATAAGTCAGTCAAAGTATATTCAAGATATACTCAAGAGGTTCAACATGACTGATTGTAAGATTGCTAAGACACCCATAGCCAGAAACCACTCTCTTGGTCCAGATCTTGAGGGGGAGTGTGTAGATGAGCACTTATACAGGGCTATGATTGGGTCTCTTATGTATCTTACAGCTAGCAGGCCTGATATCATGTTTGCTACATGTATTTGTGCAAGATATCAAGCTAATCCTAAGATGTCTCACTTAATCACTGTGAAAAGGATTTTAAGATACCTCAAAGGTGCCTCAACACTTGGTTTATGGTATCCAAAAAATTCTAATTTCAATCTGTATGCCTATACAGACAGTGATTATGGTGGTTGCAACATGACTGCAAAGTCTACATCTGGGGGATGTCAATTTCTTGGTGGAAGGGTTGTCTCATGGCAATGCAAGAAACAAACCTGTGTGTCTGCATCAACTGCTGAGGCTGAATACATTGCTGCTGCAAGCTGCTGTGCTCAAGTGCTTTGGATTCAAAATCAGATGCTAGACTACGGATTAACTTCAAAGAGACTCCTATCCACATAGACAACAACAGTGCTATCTCTATCACTGAGAACCCTGTGCAGCACTCAAGGACCAAACACATCAACATCAGGTATCATTTAATAAGAGATAACTATGAAAAGGGGTTAATTAAACTAGTCAAAGTTCACACAGATGAACAATATGCTGATCTGTTCACAAAAGCTTTTGATGAACAGAGATTTAAATATCTAATATCAGCTGTTGGGATGATTAACTTTGAGTAGATTTTCTTAAAACTAATTCTAATTATTTCTTCTTAAAATATGTGTGTCCTAAGTTGTCTAGTTCATCACTTTCATAAGCTCATGTTTTCTTTGAATGAAAAACTCTTTTTGAAGACTTTCCTTGGATTCTTGAAAATTTTCTGATACTTCGGAAGATAACATTTTACCTTCGGAAGAAAAATATGTCTTCAAAATAAATGACTGTCTAAGAAATTTTACCTTCGGAAGAAGTCAAAATTTATCTTCCGAAGCTTAAAATTCTTAACTTAGACACTTATTCATTTTTAAGGACTTTTTCCTTCCGAAGCAAAAATTACTTTCGGAAGCTTGTTCATTCTTATACAAAGCATCCAAAGTTTATTTCTCTTCCGAAGCATAAATCTTTAAGACTCTCAGGAAAATTCTTCCGAAGTCACTTTAGCTTCGGAAGCTTTTTCAATCAAACTTCCGAAGAAATACTTTCGGAAGCTTTTCGAACTCCAAGAAAACTACTTTTTGAGCAAAAAGGTAAACTACTTTTTCAGAGGTGGGACCGACATACGGATTTCAAAGTTTATCCTCTTTCATTAAACTTTATCTGAAATCCTTCTCTCTCATATAAACCCAACGGTTTCCCCCTTCTTCTATCATTTGCTTTTCTTCCATACCTAAAACCCAAAGCTTTCTCTCTGAAATTTCCATCCCATTCTTTTCTCTTCATCTCTGAGCTACCTCACAATGGCTGACCTTACACACAGAAATGATCCTCACTTTACATGCAGCTACACAGACAACACAATCAGGTTGCTCTGTTATGCTCTGAAAAGATCCTCATTTCTCAGAGGTTTGCCGTTTCTTGTCTTTGTCTCACTACTTCACCTCCCTAACCATTGATCCTCCTCTATATGAGGATCATCTGCTTGAATTCTGGAAGACCTGCCAAGAGGTCATTATGGATGGGGAGAAGGCACTGTCTGCCACAGTGCAGGGAGAACAATTTTCATCACTCCGGCCATCATCAATCGACATCTTCAGCTGGATGATGAAGCAGGTGAAGTGTTCTTTCCAAAAGAAGCAGTTAATCATTCCTTCGAGCAGATGGGCTATGAAGGAGATTTCTCTGTAAAGACCTTCAGGAAAGGGAAGGTCTCATCCCAGTGGAAATACCTGCTCCATGTGGTTATCCACAGCTTATCAAACAAGCATGGTGGATGGGACCAGATTCCTGAGGATCTCTCCTTTATAGTTCATGGGATGGTTCAGGGGGTCAAGTTCAGGTATTCACAATTTGTTTATACTAATTTACTTGCAAACTTAGACTCCTTAGAATATTACATGTTTCCTAGATATGTTCAACACATTCTTAACTGTGAACTGGGCTCACAGTTGAGGGAAACAGGCAATATTCTTAAACTGGGACAGATGAAGCCCGGCATCTTTAAAATTATGAAGAAGCCAACTGTAGGCTTCTCAGGGGTAGAAACAGCCTTAGTCCCAAAAATGTTAGAGCTCATTGCTCAAGGTGACAACATAGCAGTCCAAGCTAGTGTTGAACCCACACCTACTGCTCTCTACCCTCTTCACAACCTCCAATATTCATCACCTACAAAAGAAAATCCCAACGAACCCCTGCTCAGGCTATTGAGTCTGTGCAGGCCCCCAAATACTCAACCTTACAGGAAGAAGTGGACTCCAGAGCTCCCACTTCTCCTGAGGAGCAAACCACTCCCATTACTTTACCTATCAGGGCTGAGGTTCCTCAAGCTCAACCTGATGAGCTCATTAGCCCAACAACTGTAAGCCTTCACTCTGAGTCTCAACACTCAAGTGAACAACCTTCAGGGGATAGCTACCATCCCCAGCCTTTGGATCTAAACCAACCAATTCCCAACCTATCCTTTTACACTGATGAAGACTTAGGATTCAGTGAGTACCATGAGTCTCTCTTCTCCTCCCCTACTCAAAGAGAGATGAGTACCTCTGACTCTCCTCAGTCTATCCCTCATCAGTCACCTATTACTGAGGTGGACACATCTGAACCTGTTCAGGATGTCCATATGGAAGAGGCTCTCACTTTTGAAAGTGATTACATCATTAAGACCTCAACCATGGCAACTCAGCCCATTGGCATCTTAACTGAGGTTGCCAGTGAGCAGAGGAAAACCAGCAGCCAAGAAACTCAAGCTGGTGGTGAGAGAAGGGACTTTGGTCCAATCCTCTCATCCCCCAGTGATTCTTCTGATGAAGATGAGGGAATTTGAGACTAAAGGTACAAAAATTGTCACAAACATGCACCTATCTAGTCTCTAAGGTTAGTCACTTGGAATCTCAGGTGACTACCCTGCAAAACAGGGTCAATGATCAGCAACTCCAGATTTCATATCTGCAGGAAAAACTAGCTGGGAGACCTTTAAGGAGAGCTCAACCAGGAACACAAGAACCTGTGGAAGTGATTGATTTATCCTCCAGCTCACCTATGCAAGTGGGTGATGCTACCAAAAAGGGGGAGAATGTTATCACAACCACAGAACCTGGGAGTTCTTCAAAGAGAATGGACATAGAGGACTCACCATCCTCACTTGCTGTTGTGCATTCTCAGCAACTTCCTCAAGTTCACATTAATGTGGACTCTATAGACTCTCTCATCAGGAGTCTCTTTGAGGAAGGTATACCAAGGGCTGTCTCATCTCCACCACATGGAACTGGCAACTACATCATCAGATGGAGGTATGATGATGACAGAAGAGCCCTCATACTTCACAGAGTTCAAGGTCAACAAGAAGTCTTTCAGTTCCAAAGCCTGAGCTTCTATGAAGGACTGGATTTAGTCAACATGCCACTTGTCAATCCAAGCAAATCTAGACAAGCTGACAGGCTGGCTCAAAGAATCCAAGACAGGATCCTTGCAGAGTTCTCTCTAAGAAGGAGACTTAGGCAATCAGGCAATGTCATCGGTCAACTGGATGTTGAGGTGGACCCTAAGATTAGTTTCATAGGGGAAACCTTGGCTGAAGGCCCAGTGGCAGAACCTGAGACCCTTGTCTCACCATCAACAACTGCTGCAGAGGTCCAAACTCCATCTGAGACACCTGCTGGTGAAGGTGTTTCTCAGCTCTCTCTGGCCAGAGCATGGAAGCTACACCAAGCAATGAAGGCCAAGCCTCAATCCACCCTGAGTCACAAAGGTCTGTTGGTGACAAAGGGAAAAGGATAATGACTCCTGAGGAAATTGAGGAGGAAGAGAGAGAGAGGAAAAGGAGGCTAAGGGGAGAAAGTTCTTCTGGGTCATCAAAATTCATGCAAGCTGCAATCAGGGCTGCCCCCAGACCAAATACTCAAAATGATGAACAAAGGGCAGTCAGGATTAATTACTTACAGACCAGGAACTATGATGTTGATGAAATCATCTCCCTCCCCTTAGAAGAGTTGAATGAACTGGCTGACATGGAAGTGTCAAGAGAGATTAAGGAGAAAGAGGATGCAAGGTTACTTCTCCAATTCAAAGAGGAGAGGAGACAGAAAAGACTTCACAAGCATACTCCCACTCTCTCTCCAGTTCAAGAAAGTCCTGCACAGGAAGATGTGGCTCCACAAGAACCTCAGGTAGATAAAGAAGAGGATAGAATCAAAATGATAAACTACCTGAGTGCCACAGGCTTCTATCAGGCAAATACACTTCTTCCCCTGTCCTATGACTTCATTGAGTTCGAGTACTTAAAGCAACTTGAGCTTGAGTTAGTCAAAGAAAGAAAAACAACCAAAAGGAAGCTAAGGGAAGAAGCTGCAAAGTCAAGAACCATCATTCAAAAGAATGCAAAGAAGTCTGCTGACAGACAAAGAATGATGAGCTTCTTGAAGTCATATGGATTCTCCGGAAGGAGACTTGGTCCCATGTCTCTATCTACAATGGATGAGCATATAAGGGTAATCAAGCAGAAGATTAAAAGTGGTGAACTCATTGACTTGCACTCTCTTCCAAGTCAAGTCCCACCTGAAGTGGAGGTCAAGTTTGAACAACCAGAGACACCTGAACCAGAACCTCCAGCTGAGCCTCAGCAAACTTCATCTTCTGATCCAAGACAGGGTCAAACTCCCTCTTCTTCTGAACCTATGAGGGAGGAACACCCAACTGAGAAAGACACTGATGATCAACATGGTGCTGCAGACCAGTCTTCTCAGTTAAAGACATTAAAGAGGAAGAAGAAAATGGCCTCTAAACCAAAGACTAAAAAGAAGAAGCCAAAGTCATCTACCTCTACACCCCAGGCTGAATCAGATCAACCTGAGGAAGTGCATGATGAGGCAGCCCAATCAACTCCTATGCAAGTGGCTCCTCTAGCAACCGAGACACCCATCTTATCCTGGACTTACTCTACCAATCCAGAAAGATGGAATGTTATCAGAGATCAAGGTGTTGAAAATGTCTACTCATGGCAAGACATAATCAACTTACCTCTGCATGATCTTTTGAAATGAGAAGATACTATGAGAGTCTTGATGATCCTGACCATCAAATGAAGAAAGGGATGGTCTTGATTATTCTGAAGACTACAAACATTTAAAGATCTTCTAAGTGTTTTGGTAGCATCAGCCTAGGGGGAGTTTGTAAGGATTCCTGAAGTCTGATGCAACCAAAAATGCCTAAGTGTTTCAGCAACATGCACTAAGTACTGAAGTGAAGAATGCTTCGGAAGAATTACACAAAGCATTAGAAAATACTCTAAGTGTAATATCTTCCGAAGCCAAGACCAATATCTTCCGAAGCCTAACATGAAGTCTTCCGAAGCTTGAAGAGACAAAGTCTTCCGAAGCTTCAACCTATGAAGACAGATTTCTTCCGAAGACTTTTAGTACACATGCTTTATCTGATGTACTGTTCCATAAAGCACCTTTTTCGCTGCGTCTCTGATAAGTCACCAACTTACAAGAGTTGGTGAAAAGGTCCATGCTTTTGGTAACTGTACATTGAGGTCTTGAGTCTGAAACTTTCCACTTATGTACTTTATCCTTTTTGTAATGTATAAGGATGTGAGCTATGGCATGTCATAGTCACAAGGTCAAAAGGCAGATATGCCTTTTGATCCTACAATTGATTTTGTTAGTGTCTAGTCAATTGTATCCAGCTGGCTTTCATAGTATAGCCGGCTGTAGGTTGTAGTATAAGTATTCCAAGTTCTTGTATCTTCCATATGCTTTGTAACACTTGTAAAAGAACTTGAGAAAGCAATATACTGCTCCTTGAAAACTATACTCTCTTGTTCTGTCTCTTGCTTTACTTGTGTTCTCTGCATCACCTTGGTTACCTAGTTCACTGTTTGATTAAGTTTAGTTAATCTCCTCATTGTGTTGTTGTGTTGTAATTGTGTTCAAGCCCTTGAACGATCCTGCAATCCCATCCCCCAACTTGTTGACAGACGTGGAGGACACTATGCAGAAGGAACTTCCAGTTGTAGGAGAGAAGTTGAATTTTGTAGAACGCGATCCTGCTTAGGTCTCCTACCATATCCCATTAAGGATTAGGTGTTGTTAAATCTTCCTTGGGGAATTCAGTAGGAGCTCCATTTATCATGAAGCTCTAGATGCTCCCTGATGAGTTGTTCAGTAAGTAATGATCAACTCCTGTCCACAAATAGGGACCTCAGTACACGAATCCCATTTAGGGTTTCGGCTTGACCATTTCCCCAAAATTCGGCCATTTGGTTGAGTAAACTGTGGGGTTAACGGTAAGGGCTGTGTAGTAAGATGATTGGGTGAGAAAGGAGATGATTTCAGAGAAGTCAACATCCTTGATGAATCAAGAAGTGTGACTTGGTTGTGCTGAGGGTTAAGTGCCATGGAGAAAGGTGGAATGCATATGAAATTTGAGAGCTGGGTAAGTTTGAGTGAAGAAGAAATTTCTAGGGTAGTAAAATTGCAAGTAAGAAGATGAAATTGAATAGTCGAGATTATTAAAAGAGGGTGGAAAGGCGGAGCGGTAATGGGGGTTAGGATAAGTGATGTGAGTTTAGTGGAAGAAATAACAGTGGGCTGGTAAGGTTAAAATCAGTTAATAATCTGAATCATTAAAACAATCTTGCTTTTACATGTGGGGCCCAAGAGATTTCCGTTACACAATTAAATCTCTCTTCCGACTATAAAACATTTCCAAAGGTAATTGTCTTCCGAAGGCAATTCTTACTTCGAAGCAAAGACTTTGCTCCGAAGGCTTAGTCAGGATTGCTTTCTGAATGGAGAGTGTGTGTAAGCCTCGGAAGTAGATCTGATATGAATCAATCGCTTGTTCTTCCGAGAAGAAAATTATCCTTTGAGAAATTTTGCTTCGAAAGATATGAAAATAACTTCGAGGGTAATTTCTCTTCGGAAGGAATTTATACTTAGAAAATTTCAGAGAGACTTTTTGTAACAGAGCTTAAATGTATTGACATAAGACATTACATATTAAAAGTTTTCAAAAGAGTTAGGCTAATCAATGTTTATCATCCCAATAGCTGTTATGAGATACTTAAATCTTTGTTCATCAAAAGCTTTGGTGAACAAATCAGCATATTGTTTATTTGAGTCAACTTTGATTAGCTTAATCAAATTTTTCTCATGAATATCTCTTATGAAATGGTACCTGATATCAATATGCTTTGTCTTGGAGTGCTTCACCGGATTTTCAGTAATGGAGATAGCACCGTTGTTGTCAATATGGATAGGAGTACTCATAAAGTTGAATCCGTAGTCTAACATCTGATTCTGAATCCATAGCAGTTGAGCACAGCAGCTAGCTGCAGCAATGTATTCAGCTTGAGCAGTTGATGTAGAGACACAAGATTGTTTCTTGCATTGCCATGAGATGATCCTTCCATCAAGAAATTGACATCCTCCTGATGTTGATTTCTTGTCAATATTGCAGCCGCCATAGTCACTGTGAGAGTATCCATAGAGATTAAAATCCTTGTTTCTACGATACCAGAGACCTAGTTTAGGTGCTCCTTTGAGGTATCTGAGGATTCTCTTAACAACAGCTAGATGAGACACCTTTGGAGCAACCTGATATCTTGCACAGATGCAGGTAGCAAACATGATATCATGTCTACTGGCTATGAGATACATCAAAGAACCAATAATTGGCCTATACTGATGTTGATCAGTATCCTCCCCCTCAAGGTCAGGACAAAGATTGTGATTTCTGGGTATGGGTGTCTTGGCCGGCTTATAATCTTTCATCTCAAATCTTTCTAAGATGTTAGAGATATACTTAGATTGATTAGTGAAAAACCATTCCTTCATTTTCTTTACCTGAATTCCAAGGAAAAAGTCCATTTTTCCTATGGAACTCATCTCAAACTTTTTCATCATAATGCTTTCAAAGTCCTTACACATTTGGTCATTAGAGGAACCAAATATGATGTCATTGACATAGACTTGAACTAGCAAAATGTCCTTTCCAAACTTTTTGATGAAAAGAGTCTTGTCAATGGTACCTCTAGTGTAGCCATTCTTCACAAGAAACTGAGACAGTCTCATACCACAACCTAGGTGCTTGGTGCAGCCCATATAGAGCCTTATCCAATTTGCACACATAGTTGGGGTGCTGTGGGTCTTCAAATCCTGGAGATTGGCATACATAGACTTCCCTATCTATATCCCCATATAGAAAGGCACACTTGACATCAAGTTGGTAAACAGTGAAGTCTTGGATGCATCATAAGCAAGGAAGATCCTAACTGCCTCAAGTCTTGCAACAGGTGCAAAGACATCAGTATAATCAATTCCTTCCTCTTGGGTGTATCCTTGAACTACAAGTCTTGATTTGGTCTTGATGATCAAGCCTCTATCATCTCTCTTGTTTCTGAAAACCCATTTAGTGCCTATTGGTACTTGACCATATGGTAGCTGACATAGGTTCCATACCTTCTGTCTCTTGAATTGAAGCAACTCCTCTTGCATCGATTCAAGCCAGCTACTATCTTTCAAGGCATCTTCTACCTTCTTGGTTCCATCTGGGATAAAAAGCATGAGTACAAGCAGGCATTCCCATGATGAGTCTATCCTCTTGTTCTCACACCTTCAGAGACATCCCCTATGATGTTCTCAGTTGGATGAGTGTTATGAATCCTAAGACGAGGATCACTTCCAGTTGATGAGATAGATCCAGGTTGGACATATTCTGCTCAGGAACTGGAACACTCTGTCCAGCTGCTGTTTAAAAATCACTCAATGAGGACTGATTGAATGAGTAAGAAACATCATCAATGGTTGGTTATGAAGTAGTATTAATAGTTCCCTGTTCCTTCAAAACACTACTTCCTTCTGCTGGTCTTGTGGTGGATCACCTGATGATTTTTGAGGCTCAGCAAGTGATTCACTTATTGAAGCTTCACTATTCCTTGATATGGTTAAGCTGTTAGATCTGTGAATGGTGGAAGCTTGATGTATTGCAGCACTTGGAGAACTTGGAAGAGGTTTGGGTAGCTCAAACAGTTGATTATCAAAAGCAGCATCAACATCATTTTGAGCACCTGTTCCAACTGAAATATTCTCACAAGATATTTTAGAATAGTTTGGAAACAATTCTAAATCAAAGATATGATCAGGGCCATTCCCCCTAACACAAGGAGTGTGCTCATTAACAACTATGTTGGATGACTCCTCAAATTGTTGATTCTTAATATTGTATACTCTATAAGCTTTGGAGCTAGAAGAGTATCCAGCAAAGATAGCATTATCCAACTTTTCAGCAAATTTTGCTAAATTGTCTTTTGTGTTAAGTATGGTACACCTGTTACCAAAGGACCTTAGAAAGCCAATGAACGTGGCCTCTTGTTCCATAGCTCATAAGGGGTTTTTCCATATGACTTAACTACAAGAACTCTATTCTGCATATAGCATGCAGTGCTGACTGCCTCTGCCCAGAATGTTAGAGGTAGTTTTGAATCAGCTAACATAGTTTGAGCAGCCTCAATAAGTGTCCTGTTCCTCCTCTCAGCAACACCGTTTTGTTGAGGAGTTTTGGGAGCACTATATTGTTTGGAAATCCCTTTTGAGTTACAGAATGAGTCAAGAACGAAGTTCTTAAACTCAGTCCCTTGATCACATCTAATTATTTTAACTTTGTGATCAATTTGATTTTCTATTTTAAGAATAAAAGATTTTAATGTTTCAGCAGTTTCATCTTTAGTTCTTAAAAGAATACCCATGTAAATCTTGTAAAATCATCAACTATCACAAGGCAATATGATTTCCTTCCAATGCTCATTATACTTGTGGGACCAAAAAGATCCATGTACAATAAGTGCAATGGAGTAGTGATAGAGTTAACAAATTTGGATTTATGAGATGTCCTGTGTTGTTTCCCTTTCAGGCATGCAACAAAGTTGTCTTTGCAGAAAAACTCCTTTTTAGGCAAACCATGTACCAAGTTATTTTTAGCCAATTTATTCATTGTCTTAAAATTTACATGACACATACGTTTATGCCACAGTGTTGACTCATCACTATCAGCTTTGGAAAGAAGCATGATACTTCACCCATTGGGGAAGCATTGTTCATATCCAGCTTGTACATATCCCCTTTCTTGGGAGATCTAAGAAGCACCAATTCCAGAGGAATTGTCATCCCTTGTTTGAGGATAATGCACTTATGTTATGTGAAAAGCATCTGGTGCTTTTGATCACAGAATTGAGAACACTTAACAGATTGTGTTCAAGCTGTTTGACAAAGTGAACTTTGTCAACCTTTAATTTACCACTAGATATACTCCCTCTGCCAGAAATATATCCTCCGGCCTCACCTCCAAATTGGACAGGACCTCCATCATAGTTCTAAAACTGTTGAAGGAGAGATCTATTCCTTGTCATGTGCCTGGAGCATCCACTGTCTACAATCCAGACATTGTTGTTCTTGTCATATGGATGTCACTGCACATAAGATGAGATTGTTAGTTTTGTTTGGAAGCCCAAGCCTTGCTGGTCTTAGGTTCTTCCAAAGATAATGACATAATTGAACCAAAAGATATGCATGGGGGTTCAATAGAGGTCTTTGAAGAAGAGGTTTGGGCTGCAACATCTTCCTTGATCTTCCAGTCCATCCTTTGGTTGATCTTGGAGGATGAGCTTGTTGAAGCTTTTGCAGCATGGCCTTTTTCTGAAGCTTCTTTCCTTCCGAAGCAGTCTTCTTCTAGGATGGTTTCAAGGGAGCTTTATTGTTCTTCTGAACCTTAGTAGCTTTTGCTTCCGAAGCCATTTTCCCTTCGGAAGAAAGAGTTTCTTTTGAAAGCAACCTTGCTTCGGAAACTAGCTTTCCCTTCTTCATCACTTGAACCGTTTGAAAATGTCCAAATGTGAAACCTTCCCTGACTCCTTCTTTCCTAACATTATTTGCATAATGTGTGCTTGCAGGATTGCAGTAACAATCTTTTGCCATGTGGTTGTGCAGACCACACATTATGCATGCAATGTTAGTCTTTTGGGAATGTGAGGGTTGCTGTTTCTTGGGCTTTTTCTCTTCATCAGCAACCTTCCCTTCAACTTTTGATCCTTTGGCAGGATAGGAATGTTGGTATTACACTCTTTTCCTAAATCAGAAGTACCTAACACTTGGAATCCAGCTGAGATAAAAACACCTTTCTGCTTTGGGTCAATCTTCAGCTTAGACTCAGCCACTTTCATGGTAGTTCTTCTAGCATCTTTAGCTCTGCTTCTTCTGGCCTTAGTATCCTACGATTTGATCTTCACAGGAGGAGATAGGTACATCTACCTATTCCTTCCCTGTGGTGGCCACTATTTTTGCTTCATCCTTCAACTCTAATGAGGAAGGGTCAGTAGTTGGAACCTCTTGCTCCTCAGTATCACATCTAGGTTGTCTAATAGACTCATAAGAGTGTGGTGGAGCAATTTCATTGGTTCCCAACCCTCCTTTGTTCAGATAACAGAGTTTGGAGTGGGAGGATGATGCAAGAATAACTTGGAAGTTCTGCTCAGAAATAGCATGATTCCTGGCCTGAGCCTCAGCAGTGACAAGCTAGGCTTGAGCCTTAGACAATTTGGATATCAGATCCTTGATTTGAGTCTTGTAGTTGGTGTGTTCATGTTTTAAAAGAGACACAACTTTCTCTAACTCCTTAATATTCTTTTGGTAGTCAGATTTAGCTCTTTTAAAATCAGATTTTAAAATATTCAAAGACTCAATATCAGATCTGATTTCCATATTGTAATCCTGATAAAGTTTAACTTTAGCTATACAGGCTGGAGTACAGAGATGTTTATATACCTGGGCATCGTCTGTTCCGGCCATGAGAGCTTGAGCAGGAGTCACATCATGTACCATGAAGCTCTAGTCAACTTCTTGAGCATTGCAGCTGTTTCAGTTGACTGTTCAGTGGGCTTTGAGGTTGAGGGATGTGTGGAGGCCTGTGGGGTTCCTAGATTGGTCTTAGGAGCCTTGCATTCCCTTGTAAAATGACCGAGTTGGTTACAGTTGTAACACTTTGCTTTGGTCTTGTCAAACCCAAACTTGCTAGTAGTTAGGTTTTGAGGGAATTACCTTCCAGTTCTCTTAAAGAACTTTTTCGCTCTATAAGTTAAAAGAGCCATCTGTTGGACAATGTCCACATACTCTACATCGTCTGGATTAAAACACTCAAGATCATCAAAAAATATTGAAAATCATCAGAGTGTCCACTTCCTGAGGCAAAGGCATAACTTTCCTGAAAGGAATTGTGTTGAGCCTGTTGAGACCTTGGAGTCTCAGGAAAAGTGATGTATGATCCAGAAGAGCAGGATGGCTGCTGGTAGGTCAGGTAGTGCTGAGGTTATGGGGATATTAAGCCTTCAGCAACCATTAAAGCATTGCTAGCAGGAAGACTCATGGGTCTACTTGTTTGGTGGTCCTTTTTACTCTCCATCACTAGGCGATATCCATCAAGGATGCCGTAGAGTTCAGTCATAGTAAGAGTGTTCAAGTTTTCTGTTCTCTTGATAGAGACACAGTAGAATGTCCACTCATTTGAAAGAGCACTCATGAACTTTCTAGTAAGATCTCTAAGTTCAGGAGTGATCTTCACAGACTGAAGAGAAGAAATAAGATCCATGTACCTGAAGTATTGCTGGCTGAGGGTCTCTCCAACAATATGAGTGAAGTTCTCGAACTGCTGCTTCAGTGAGTCCTTCTTAGAGTCGTTGGTGTTTGCATACATCTGAGTAAGTGTATCAAACAATTCTTTGGTAGTCTTGCAATGTTCGAACCCCACTATAACAGATCAGTCATTAGAATGGTCATAGCATTGCTGTCGATGTCCATCTTCTTTCGGTCTTCGTCAGAATAATCTTCAACAACCTTTTCTATCATGGCACCGTTTCCACCAGGTGATGCCACCTTTGGCTTATACGGGCTGTTGACAATGGAGTTCCACATTTTGCTGTCTTGGTATCTGATGAAGCCTTCCATTCTTCTGCTCCAAGACCTGAAATTTTTAGGAGAAATGATGGGAGCCTTTGTCATAGTTCCCATCTCTACTTCGGATTTGTTAAGGGCCATTTTGAGTGAGTGAGTTGTAGGGAGGAGTGAAAAACAGGTTGATTTGGATGGTTAGATCATGCAATCAAGAGCCTGAAAAGCTCTGATACCAATTGCAGGATCGGTTAAGGTCACTTAACACTTAGTTTTTCCCTCAAACTCACTTTGAACAACACTCGGATAAAGATAGAGTCAATAAGAGTTAATCACAATATAATAAGTAATAAAGAACACAAGAAGTAATTTTCAAGGTAGTTTTAGATATTGCTTCTCAACTCAAATATTACAAGACTCTTACAAGCAGTATGGAATGAGTTACAATGAGAACCTATATATAATACTACCTACAGCCGTATATACTTTGATACCAGTTGGGATCCTATAACTAAAGCCTATACTACAAGACTATAGTTTAAGGTATCTTAGATAAAGTCTTATCTGAGATATGGTAGTCAGGGCATGTCCCTGACTTACCTTTTGTCACCAACTAAAGTTGGAAACATGTACTACCATAAATGGTGAATAGTGGAATAAAGTATGGTCAACTGCATGGCTCTTTGAGAAAACACCATATAGTTTCAGGGGTCTGCAGCGGAGTGTCAGAGACCATACTTGTGTCCACTAGTTCATAGCAGTGTCTTCCGAAGGTTAAATGGCTTCGGAAGAACAAGTACTTCCGAAGCCACTATACTTCGGAAGAGGCTGCTTCTTCCGAGGCTTGGAGACTTCTTCTTTTCTTCATACTTTGGAAGTAGTCTTCTGATTGTTCTTCTAAGACTTGATCTTCAGAAGCATGCTCTTGAATTCGGAAGTAGAGTTCTGTCTTCAGAAGTTAATCTTTCACTTTGTCTTCGGAAGAACTCTACAACCTTCGGAAGTTCCATGCTAAGCTTCGGAAGCCTTTGCATGTAGCACCAAAATTATCTAAGTGATTTGGTTTTGGTTGCATTAGCCTTCTTCTTGATCCAACATACTTTATCAAAACTTTAAATTTAATTATCTTTCTTTATCATATTTTAGCTATGATTTAACTTTAAAGTTATTTTAATACTTAAGTTTTTGTCATACTTTATTTGCTACTTACATGTGGGTAAGAATTTTTTTCAACTATTTCTTCAACTATAATTTAGTCATTTCTTATATTTATTTTTCATGAGTTTGTACATCATGTAAGACTACTTTAGCAATTGCTCATGTAATATACAAAACTTTCTGTCACTTGTCATTACGCAAGACTTTTGTCTGGCTAGCAACAATACAAGAATTCTTTTGCTTTCCATTATGTAAGACTCTTATATCGAGGATTAGAAGATATCAAGACCTCTATGCTTTCTTGATATAATTCTCTAGCATATTTTTATGTTTTTATAACTATGCTTTAGTAGGGTAATTGTTTCTTGAATTATTATTTGGATTCTTTATCATTAAACATGTGAACTTTAGTTTTTTGATCTGAAATCACCTTTTATCTTTTTAACTCTTCTTTAAGTACTTTATTAATGATTACCTTTATCTTTTTAGTTACTTAAAATTTTTAATTGCAATTATTTGTATTTCTCTAGCTACTTTGACTATAATCACTTTAGTACTTTAACATACTTTAATTTTAGTTGCTCTAATTAGCTAAGTACTCTACTTTCTATCGTGACTATACACGACAAAGAACAAGGACTGAGCACTATATGTATGGTCGAGAACTACCTTGCAGTCGATTACTTTCCTATAGGTAAGTACCGTCAAAGGCCGGGTACTCTGGATACACTGAATATTCATCTATGAACCGAGAGCTATATTCGTATACTACGCCAATTACTATGGTCAAATATTGTACCTATAACTATGGCTGACCACGTATAAGCGGATACTATGGTCAAGAATTATGTCGAGTACCATCAACTGTAAAATACTTTATCGTACAAGAATTAGGGTTTTTGACATAAATTACTATTTTAGTGATAAAACCCGTCAAGTTTTTAATTTTATTATCATACAATATGTTTATTACCATAAAAGTGTCATGGTATGCATACTAGTCCAAAACAATATAAACCATGTAAAAATGAGGATCTAGAACTCACCTTTAAAGTTGAAATTGTAAGATTATTAAATCAAGAATGGAGAATATCGATATCTACACATTAGTATACAGAGATGCAAACTTTAACATTGCAATCGATGCACACACATCGTAAGTGGATATGATTGACCTTATATCAAACCAACAATGGATGACAAGCAAGGAAGAGAGGGAGAGGCGGCCCATATCTATAGATGGGGAGAACTTAGGGTTTTCGCTATTCCACTTTGACAACTTTAACCCCTAGCATTACAACCAATATCTCTTTAAATTTTAGGGTGTTACATATATAGATCGATGACCAGTGACGAACTCAGACAACTATTTTTATGGGGTCGGATAACTATTTGACGGTTCATGACTATGGTAAAAAAATAAGTTCTTTTGATACGATTCAGGTTGGATCTATTGACTATAGAAAATTTGAAATAAACATTACTGTTACTAATTGTCTACCGACTTGCCTATCAGTTTTTTCATCACAGAGACAATTGAAAATTTAAATTGCAGGTGGGCTACACCACTCACTACCGACCTACGAGTCTACAATGTTTCTATCCACCACTCCACCAGTGGTTTATTAAAGTTATTTTAATATTTTAATTTAATGGGTAATGTGTAATGACCAACTGGGTAATAAAATTTGGACTTTAGGGTTAAGGGTATTGACTTGTTAGGTAATAAATTGTTGAGTTAAAACTCACAGGTTTAATCGAATAATAGTCCAGAAGCATGTTTTATTAAGTTTATTTTTATTATCTTTTGTTATAACGTATCAGTTTATATTTGTAGAACTTTTAAATTTTATATTTTTAGGTCATTGGTAGTAAAACATGTAGATAATATATGAAAAGGCCGATGCAACCCAAACATCCAAAGTCTTTCCGCATGCATGCTGCACAAGTACTGAAGAAGAATGCTTAGGAAGTTTTACACTTGCAACAGAAAATACTCTAAGTGTAACATCTTCCGAAGCGAAGACCAATATCCTCCGAAGCCAAAGACGAAGTCTTCCGAAGCTTCAGAGACAAAGTCTTTCGAAGCCTCAACTCTTGAATACAGATTTCTTCCGAAGACTTTTAGTAACATGCTTTATCTGATGTACTTTTCCATAAAGCTGAACCCCTTCCCGCTGCAACTCTGTAAAGTCACCAACTTGCATGAGTTGGTGAAAAGGTCCATGCTTTTGGTAACTGTACATTGAGATCTTGAGTCTGTAACTTTCTACTTCATGTACTTTATCCTTTTGTAATAGATAAGGATGTGAGCTATGACATGTCATAGTCACTAGTCAAAAGGCAATGTGCCTTTTGACTCTACAATTGATTTTGTTTGTGTCTAGTTAATTGTATCCAGCTGGCTTTCATAGTATAGCCGGCTGTAGGATGTAGTATAAGTATATCATGTTCTTGTATCTTTCTTTTATGCTTTGTAACACTTGTAATAGAACATAGAGAAAGCAATATACTGCATTTTGAAAACCATATACTTGTGCTCTTGTGTTCTGTCTCTTACATTACTTGTGTTCTTAGTGTCTTATTATGGTTAATCTAGTTACTCCTTGATTAAGTTTTAGTTAATCTCCTCTTTGTGTTGTTGTGTTGTAAGTGACTCCATTCAACGGTCCTGCAAAACAATTCACATAATTTTTTATTTCTAAAATCACGAGGGTCTTTGCCAAAATTTTTTGGGGTCGGTAGGAAATATAACATATATACAACTATAACTTTTTTATGGAGGTCGGGTTAGCCCCTACCATTGTGATTGGCTTCGCACATGTCTATGATCATACAGAGTATCACAATAACTAGGTTTTGTGCAGTGTTGAACCATTCCCATTCAAGCTTGTGAACATAATTCAGGCCATGTAATTCAGTTAGATTAATAGACAACACAAGAGTTGAACATGATGTGATTATTATGGCTTCAAAGATCCTTGTAAAACGCACGTGTACTACATAAAGAATAATATTTCTAGGTTTTACACAAAGGACACTCGTGCATGCATTAAATCAACAATAATATCTAATATGTGATGTTGCTATATGTACTAAAATCGCATGGAAGGTAAACACAAGTACTAGTCACATGTGTTTTTAAAGGAAAGTATCAATTTAAACAAAATACCAAATCAAATTAACAAAATAACCTTTGATTTTTTGTTTTTAACAAAATGGACCTGCCACCTTTGACCCTCGCCTAGGCGAGGAATTTACATAAAATCTTGCCGACGGAGCAAAATAATTCCTCGCTTACGTGTCTCAAAAATTTGAAAAAACCTTGGCGAGGAACACAAGTCCTGAGGCAAGGAAAACTATGATTTTTTCGCTTAAAAGGTGGCCCAGACAAGAAGCACAAGTTCCTAGGCGAAGGATTTTGACCCACATCCCGATTGACACAATGCATGAGGTTCCCAAGGTGAAGAAACGCTAAACGGGTGACGAGGCAAAGATCGAGTCATTGTCTTGTGATAGTTATTTATTTTGTTATAAAATAACTACAATCTTTTTAGAGGCAAATTTTAAAAAAATGTGACATAAAAATATAATATGTAAAAAGTATAATATTAAATATAATAATTATGTTCAAGTATAATAGTTATTTTTTAATTACAAAATATATAATATTATATTTTAGATAATATTACGTAAAAGTATAGTTGTTATTTATAAATTACACAATTATATAATAGAACGTAAAAGTTTAATTGTTGTTTATAAATTAAGAGATTATATAATTATGTTAATAAATAATATATATCATAATTTTTAATAAATGATCACTACTATCTTTTAAAACTGTAATTATTGTATATTGTTACATTACGTCTTGGTAACGGAATAAAAAGTGACTGAACAAAATAAGTAAGACGCTACATTATACACATGGTATGAAAATGAGATGATTATATTTATAAAGTAACTAAATTTAGTTTAAATTTATTTTAAATATAACGGGTCTATTGCAATTTTCTTTGACACAAGAACTACTAAAACATATTATATTTCAAACACCAAAAATATCATACAAACAAATTTAACTAAACATTTGGTCGCCTGTTAAATCAACACCACATTCTTCGGTAACGAACAATGTAAAAATTCTGTTTTGACCGGATAAATAATTGTCATCATATATATCAATAAAATTATGTATAAATACATATTTTATAAGATAATTTTATAAAACTTTAACTTGTAAGTTTTTTTAGAAATAATATATTACTAGATAAACTAAAAACATGTCTCAAGCATTTTCCTTTCAAAGTTAGGCATTTTTCAACATCGTTAACAAGCTGTAATTTAAATTATATAAGTGTGTAAAATTTATTATAAGTTAATTCACTCACCTATTACTTAAATGGAATAGTTATAAAAAAATCAAACAATGAAAAAAATATAAAAAACTTATGGATTTTTATATTTTTTGTAAATAGTTTGAAAAGTTTTATTTTATAAATAAAATGAAATTTGAGCGAGGAGGGATATTTTTGTAATTTTGGACAAGGAAAACTCATATTTCCCGCTTAGTCAGCGAGGAAATGGCCACGTCAGCGAGGAAATGGCCACGTCAGCGAGGAAATGGCCACGTCAATGAGGAAATGGCCACGTCAATGAGGAAATATGTGTTATCCTCGCACAGTTAGCAAGAAGTGTCTTTTTGGCAAGGAATTATGTGTTTTTCTCGCCCACTAGGTGAGGAATGGACGCGCATTGTGTTTTAGTTAGTTCATTTTTAAATAATTTTATTTTTTATTGTTTATATTGGTAATTTGATTTTGTCAAATGGTTAGATCCGTAATTTTCCCCATATATAATCTTGTGAAAACATTTGGCTCCGATGCCTTTCCCCCCTGTTTTATCAATACTTGAATTTTAATTAATCTTTTCAAAGTATTTCCTTGTTTAATTATATTTTAAGAATAAAAATTTGGGTATTTGATTTCTCTGGTGACTAAATTAGGGCAGGTTCAAATAGAACATCCCAAATTTAAGAAAGAATGAAATCACATCTGCATCATCTATTCATATGGGTTAAAAGTCAGTGTGATGACATTAATTATATCTAAGTTAACTATATATTGAATAGAAAAAGATGCTGTAGCACCCTAGCAACATTGTAAATAAGTGGAACCATTGATGCAGCTTGAACATTTTAGTATGGGGGCGGAGCCGAAGTTAAATTCTTTTAAAGGGGGACTCGATATTTATATAAAAATTTACACTAGCGGTCCAAAAATTTACACTAACGGATTAAAAATTAAAACTATTGACGAAAAAAAGAGGGGGAGAGGTTTCCCTAATTAGTATCCTATTCAGTTGATCACCTTAACTAATGTATACAATGAATATTTTATATGATTCCAGATGCTGAACTAGTTATAATCTCCAAATAATCAGAAAGATAACCATAATATAATGAACAATGGATTATAAACACATAGAATAGAATAAAGAAAATTTTCTTTAATCCTTATCTTGATCTTCCGTGAAGACTTTATTACCAGTAAGTTACTCATCAATATCTAACCTTTATCACTAAGAAGACTCTATCTTTAGTAAGAAGACTTTATCACTACTAAGTTACGTATCAGTATCTAACCTTCATTAGTTGTAACTTCCATCAACATCAACTAGAAGTTAACTTTATAGCACTTTGGTCCCATTTGTAGGAACTCTTCTTCAGTAGTTATTTTTACTTCTAAAGTTATTCTTCTTCATAGGTATTAACATTGCTAATTTGTTTAGAACACTACCATTAACCCAATTCAATCCCATTTAAAACCCAAATTGAAAAAAAGGCGACTAAGATACTTAAAGGCAGAGGATTGATCGGCTGCTTTGCAATACAACAGAGACTTTATATTATGGGGGCCTAGTGTTTTTCCATATTAAGCCTATTAAGAAGTAAATTTTTACATGTACGTTATTGACTTTATATTATTGACTCTAATTTTCTTCTACTCACTTAGTCCCTAAAACTTTTTGACCATTCTCGAGGACCACCTTGCACTCTAATGGCATCAAACACTTCATCTAATATCACCTATTTACCATTAACAATATCAATTCTCCTCTGCATTATCTTAAGCAATCACAGGAATGCAAATAAAAACATTAAGTTAGTTTTGTATTATTATTTCTAGGGAGTTGGAACTAGCTTTTACAGAGCTTAGCATATAAGATCCCCTATCTATAGAGTACTTTAATTATAACATAAAATATCACTGGTAGGATGCCAGTCTTGAACCATACCAAGTAGCCTCTCAAGCCATGCCAAAATATCATCTTCTTAATTATTTATCTGTCAAACTAATATGCATACACACTTTAGCGTTGTTAACTTTTGCAGAGTAAACTTTAACATAACATACTTTATCACAATCTAACGAGTAATAAGAATACAAAGAGTCATACTTTATGTATCTATCACTTTAGCTATAACTACAATACTTTATCACACTATAGCATACACTTTACTATAACACGTCTTTACGTTTACCTTACTTTATCTTTAAGCTTCTTTAAGGAAAGCTCCTTTAACTATTGAGCTTGCAATAAATGCAAAAATTTTGTTGGGTGAGCAT
This sequence comes from Flaveria trinervia, assembly GCA_025506515.1. Taxonomy (NCBI): domain Eukaryota; kingdom Viridiplantae; phylum Streptophyta; class Magnoliopsida; order Asterales; family Asteraceae; genus Flaveria; species Flaveria trinervia. The sequence continues at coordinate 12,257,850 of CM046454.1, read as the reverse complement.
ACTTGAGGTACGACTCCACTTAGGAGTGAGCATGCACAAGGTAAGGCTCCTTCCAAGTAAGTATACACAAGGCGATACTTCATCCTATGTCATGGTGAAAGCTTTTACCTTAGACTCAGGCTTATCACCACCCTTCCTGTCACTCTTCGTTTCTATTTCTAAGCCCCAAGGTTTAACTTTCTTGTAATCCGCGTTGTAATTAATCCCTGTTCCATCATAACCAAAACATGTGTTCATGCTTCATTAGTATTTGGTCATGGAAAAGACTAGTCTTCCAACGTTAATAACACAACTTCGAACCTAACCCGCACTCGCGTTGTCTTCCACACTTATGATGTTTCCTAGAACTCTCCACCTTCGCTTTCTTAGCCATAGCACACTTATGATGTTTCCTAGAACCTCTCCACCTTCGCTTAGCTTACACAAATAGCCACTCATAGCCTATCTTTTTGCACCCCTTCCACTTCTTCTTTGGTTTATCATCACCATCACCTTTTATCATCATATTATCATAGACTATCCCATTTAGTTTGTAAAATAATTTAAAGGTCTTTAGGCCATTAGCATTGACATATGTTCAGACATTTGCTGGTAATCGTAAATGTAGCACTTTATTCTTCTTTCTTATCATTGAAAAAGTTAGGAACCAACTATGTCATCTCGTTAAACTTGGAGGTGTACATGCAATGAGTCATGTTCTCATTCGCCAGTCCTAAAAACTTTTTGGATCTCATTTTGAGGATAGTACTTCTTAGTCACTAGTCCATCTTTCCATTTCAAATTGCTAAGGGTTATTGGTCTGTTTTTATATGTTCCATTGTGCATGGCTTAATCATAAATATAATGTAGTGCAAACTCATATCTTGATCAAGCCTGTATTCACTTATCTTAATTAACATTCTCCATTTCAGATATCCACTAAAGAATGGTAATGTAATCTTTCTAGGCATCTAGTGTTGTTGGATTGTAAACATTAATGGTTTGGTATGAACATCTTTTGGCTCATCATTATCATCATTGTTATTCTCATCCTTTTTTGTGCTTTTCTCAGCCATTTCTTTACTTCATTTACTAGCTTTGTCATGTAACTTAACTTTCTATTCTTTACTTGCTTTTCCATGGATTTAGTGACTATTGAAGGCATAAAATGTTGCAAGATCTGGTCTGAGAAACCTCATAAGCAATCGCCTCTCATACAATAGACTTTTAGGTAAGCCTTTCTTTTTGATAGGAGTTAGGTTTGATGTCCGTGTGATCCGACTCTTCATGTGTGGTCTCATTTTATCTTGATATACTCCTAGTAGTTATTGGCATATCCCTACATCAACCACAAACACCACTATGAGCAACTTTCCTACCAGCCATTCTTTATTACCTATAAGATTCGAGACATTAACATTGTGTTAGAACCGTTTTCGGTACGGAGTACTAATTGAGTTACGTGTGTACCAAACCAAATAGTGCGGAATCCTATTTGATTGGCGATCCAATCAGTGAGAATTCTAGTATAATCAATCTAATAGTGAATCAAAATGTTATGAACGATTGCAAGATGATTTACTACGATCTATGAACTTGGAACAAGTGCTCTAGGGTATCTGGACGACTAGGGTACGATTTAGTGTGTAGGTATTAGAATTGCTATCTTTTTCCACGAATTAAGTTGTATTTATAGGTTAGGGTTTCCATTCGTATGACTGAACCATTGCATGGTTCAGTCGTGCAACTGAAGCATGCGGTTGAATCATCCGCACGACTGAAGGTCCAGTCATGCGACTGAGTCAATCTCATGTCACAATCGTGCGACTGATCCAGTCTCCTGGTTCATTCGTGTGACTGGTTCATTAGCCTGAAGTATTCATGCGTATGGTCCATTAGCATGGTCCATTCGTATGATAACTTCACACAATTAAGTTTAAACATGTTTCTCAACCATTATTGACTAAGAATTATGTAAACAACCACAAACCTATATAATTAGTTCAATACATAATAAACAATGAAATATTAAACATTATAAGCATAAACCACACATTGTATTTCATTCATACCCATTCATTACATATATGTAAGACATGAAAGCCATTTTACATTGAGCTTCTAAACTAGATACATATGTATCAACAAACTCCTCCTTGGACCTAGTTTACATCTATTATCTAACATTCTTCACCAGCTCTTCAATTTCTTGTACTTCTCCTCCCATGTAAGTCCTGCATGTATTTTGAATGCAAAGCAGAGTCTTATTACGTTTTGAAACTGGAGGGCTTGTATAATGTCTTGCGCGTCATAGAAGAATGGCCACTTGTATAAAGTGTAGACATCATCAGAAGACAAGTTAGTTAGCCATATTAGGTCAAATACCCTGATAGTTTCCATATTACATTCTCTATTCAGAACTATGACCGCCTCACCTGTTCTCCAATCATAGTACCATCACTTAAAGTGTGGAGTGAAGTCCTGTGGCATTTCCCTTAGTTCTTGACATCGTGCACGGAGGACTCCATTTCAGCACTATCTTTGGCTTGTCAGTAATGGAATCAACTTCAGACCGTTTGATATACCTTGTCGGTTGTTGAGGTTTGAAGTTGACCCACCTGGTGTGGTACTCTCTCTTCAAAAGAGCCTCAAACCAACCTGACATCTTTCTTGGGTTAGCATATAACAGCTTTAGTTTGGCCAGCTGATTGAGCTCAAAACCAGGTAGAGTCTTTAGATCATGTGGGAATCTAAAGTAATCTATACCTTTCTCTCTCTTCACCGCATACACATTAAGATCCTCAAAATTGGCCCACGCGATAATTTTTCCTGACACCTTGTGATGCTTCTTCACTTTGTAGAGCTTGTTGTAGACACTCGGTTTTGGAGCAGTGCGTTGGGCTCGGATCTCTGCAAAACAGGCCGCCCATTCAGCCTTCTTGATGTCAACGTCAGTGTCTGTGGCTTGGGCTTGACCTTCTTTCTTTTCAGATTCACTTTCCATCTGATCTAGTATATCAAAAGTATCACTGACAAGAGTATCTCCCAGATTGGGGACTACATTTCCCTCTCTATCAGTATACTCAGGATAATGCTCTGCCGTGACGTCCTCAATATCGATGTCGTCTACGTCATTCAGCTCGTCATCACTTGTAATTCAACAGTCGAAGCATCCTTCACAATCTCGTCCGGATTTAACCGGAACACTCAGCAAGTTGTTCGTCCGTAAGGTCATGAATAATTTCTCCTTCTTTAGGAGTATAGCTTACGGACCTTCGGATGATCCTTTGTAAATCAATAATCATTGTGAGTTGAGACTTGATTTGCTGAAGGGGAGCAACATCGTACTCATACTGCTAAGATGTGTGATCTGCTTGATTTAAAACATGTAAATACATCAAAAATTAGTCAATAATCAAGACAGAGACATATCAAAAATATATATAAACATTAATTACATAAGTTTAATACATGATTCAATTACAAGATTTAATTTACATAAATGTCTAAATATTACTTTTATCTTGAATCATGTGCTATGCTTCAGGCGGGGCTGAGGTCGAGGCACCCTGGTCCTGAGTCTTCTTGGTGCGCCTCTCTCTAGCATGTGAGGTCTCTGAAGCACCCACATCTCCTCCTTCCTCATTATCATCCTTATCATCCTCATCCCTTCCTTCATCACCTCCATCGTCTGTCTCATCCTCATCATCATCCTCATCATCCTCACTAACATCATCATCATCTTCTCTGATCTTCAGAGGCTCTTCTTTTGATCCCTTAAGCTTGAGCATGATAGACCTGTTAGATTTCTCCAACTCCTCAATCTTCTTTGCTGATTGGGCTTTATGCTCCTTGATTTGGGTGATCTCCTGAGCCTGTTGAGAGATCTGCTATGATTGGGCAGCAGTTAGCTCCATTAGCTGTCGTAGCTGAGCAGTCTTCTCGTCATCAGCAACCAACAGCTTCAGCACCATATAATTTAGTGCTGACAGCTGTTCCTCTACCCCACTAGGAGGTAGAGATGATCCTGAGGGGAATGATGGGTGAAATGATGGTCCTTCTTGGTGGCTAGTGGTTGTTGTGGTGGATGTGGGGAATATAGGTGGTGGTATATGAGTGGGTGGTGATGTGTAGGCTGTAGTGGTGGTGGAAGTAGTGTAGATGGGTGGTGAGTGGCTGTAGTAGTGGTGGTGGTAGCTGTGGTGGTGGGTGAGGTAGTAGTAGTGGTAGCTGCGGTTGTGGGTGAGTGAGTGGTGGTGGTAGATGTGGTGGCAGTGGTGGAAGAGGTAGTAATCAACATGAACCTCCTTCTCTTGGGCTTCATCCCGTGGGGCTGAGCCATCCTCTTCTTCCTCGTACCCTTCGAGGTGGATGCTCCCCCTGGGATGTTAGGCTGATCTGGGGTGTAGATTGGATCAGTCAAAGTCTCCCCAGACCCGCCTGGGTGTCCACCAACCGCCTGAATCCCTCTTTCGGTGGCAACAACCTTGCTGTCCACCATACGAGTCAGTGGCTCCTCATCCTCCTCCTCCTCCTCCTCCTCCTCAGGAGGACAGAAATCCTGATGGAAACTAGATGTGGTAGCATCTCCATGAGTGGGTGGTGGAGGTGTAACATGTGCAGTGGTGGCCCTAGATGAAGTGGGGCTAGAGTCTTCACCATCATCACTATCATCATCATTTGACTCATCAGTGGGGAGCACAATCTGCACCGTATCTGAGTCGCTGTCGTCGTGGCGCCACTTCCTTCGCTATGGCGCCACATAGTCCTCTCGGGCCAGATGTCCGAACAGCCGCCTGATAGGGGGTTTCACCTGCTTCTCCTTGTATACCTTCATCCTACCAAAGGTGGTATCATCCATCACCTCGAGCACCACAACGTCCTCCTTCTCCTTTAGCAGTGAAGGGAGCTTTTGGTCTATAATCATCTACATGAAGCGAGGGTACATAAAAAATCCCTCCTTCCCCTTCGCCTCGATGTTCTCCACCAGATAGGAGAAGATCATCCTGGAGAAGCTGAACGGATGGTTCAGCACCAACGCCACGTAGGCGTTCTGAATCTGATCTGAAAGCTCACCGAGGCCTCCCTTCCTGGAGGCAATGCACTTGAGCAGCACGTGGGCCAAGTACTTGAATTGGGGGCACATGTTTCTCTTGTTGAGCACCCCTGCGGTGATATCCCCCGAGTACTTGGCCCACAGAAAATAGCCCCGTACTGTCAGTGGGTGTAATCGGGTCGGGTAGTCAGCATCGTCCCCAAACTCTAATACAGTCCTGAGATCGTCCTTAGTGATCTCAATGGCCTCACCAAAGATAGAGCTCCTGATACGGTGGGGCTCTAAGGTCCGTCAACAACCGCGCCTTCCCAGAAGGCCTGCTGGACTGATCGGTATAGTGTGCAAGGAGTCGATATGGCTCGGAAGATCCTCGATCTCTGTAGGAAAGTAATAATGCCCAAGAAGTCAGCTACGTTCCTGGATGTCAGATCTAGATGAGCACAGATGTTGTGCTTCGTGCTCATGGTCCAACTACTAGCATCTGTTACACAATGCAGATAAATGTTAGTGTGTGTCGATGAGTAACAATTTGATTCATTTGAACTTGAAGTTTTATATTCTGTCGTGCGAATGAACTGTGCGACTGAGATTTAGTCATGCGATTGAGCTCTTACGCACGACTGGGCATGCGACTTGGATCAGTCGTATGCTATCTCATGCGGTTACCCCAGTCGTGCGACTGAACTCATACACATGGTACAGTCGTGCGATTGAGCCATTCGCCCAGCTAAGTCGTGCGATTGAAGTTCATCAGGGTGTCCATTCGCACGACATACGGACTGTTCAATTCAAATTCAAATTTTTAGCAAAACTTAATGTTAGATGTCGTGGTTTGGCTCATTAGTCTCGCAAGTGACCGATATAACACCTGATAGCCTTTAATTTCACAATATACTTAGTTTTATTAGTTTATTAGCCAAACTAAGTCTTGGTTCTATTTACGGATAAATTCAGTCATTTAGGGAACGAATCGATTAACATTTGAGTAGATTGCACCGCATTGTACGTGTATAATCATTGGCAATCATCAGAACACAACAATTTGTAGTCTAGAAAGGTCAAATGAAAATCGAGCAGAGTAACGGTAGAGTCGTGCGATTTAGGGGCGATTTGGGAGTGATGAATGACTGCGACCGACTCCCCCTCTATTTATACTAAGGTTTCCTTCAGTCGTGCGACTGAGCCTAGTCACATAATTGATTCGTGCGACTGAAGATCAGTCGTGCGATTGACACAGTCGGTTACCTTCAGTAGTGTGACTAGAAGTCAGTCGTGCGACTGTGTCATTCGGTCACCTTCATCCCTGTATTTGGTTCATTCTTTTGATCCAATCGTGTGATTTTACTCATGCTTATGGTCCAATCGCACGTCTGGCCCATACGTGTGGGTTAATCGTGCGATTGGGCTTATACATACGTGCCAATCGTACAGCTGGTCCATACTCATGGTCCAGTCGTGCGAATGGATCATACTCATGATTTTGACTTTATGACCATTTGAAACTTAACCCCTTTTAACTTTTGATTAAACATTTCAAGCATTCGATCATCTTAGACATGACCATTTTAAATTAGACAAGTTTTGATCACCTCAGACGTGATCCTTTTAAAACAATACGTCACCTCAGACGTGACCTTTTTCGTGAGTGATTCCCAGATTGACTTTCGATGCATATTCCAACATTTAACTGATAAAATTAACTAAAATTTACTAAATTAAACAACTACAACTAAAATAAATCTAAAAACATATTTTTGTAATTTTGTGTGAGGTTAACTCCTAAGATAAATATCTAGCAATTTTATTTCACGAACAATACAACTTCGAGTTATTTTGACCATAGCTGAAACGATTCATTATGGAATCATACAGGTTTGTCAAATAATTAGGGACATTCTACCAAAACCTTTTGATGCTAGATTCTTGTTTTCATTGAGAGTCATTAGCAAGTCTAGGAAGTCATACTAGTGCTACAAGATGTACATAGTGGTTTTGACTTTCAAGAGTTGCAGCCACGATGATTCTCAATATACTTGTCCTTTTAAATCCATTCACAGAATTTTTACACAGATTGGTGATAATTTTAGGTTTAGTTATTTCAACAAGCATTTGTGGATCCCATGCTTATATGGTAATCAACGTTCCTTAGGAGATTTTTGAGCGGTCTACGGGTAGTATTCAAGAAGAAACTATTCTAGAGCTTTCAAAGAGATGCTAAGCCTCAGGTTAGTGCCACCGCACAATAGAGAGGCACACAACCTATCTTCTTGTTTGAGCAATTATTTTCTTTTTGCACAGATCACACCAATAACATGGGTTATTAGATTGATTGCATTTTGCAATTTTCATGTGCTTTGCTCATTTTTAAGGTCTTCCGCACACATTTGTGACGTTTATTTTGCTCGTCACCCCTTATTGAAACTTCGTTTATTTTGAACAACTTAGTTTGAACTTGACATCACCAACAAGATTTAATAATCTATTGTGTTGAATCTACCGATATATCATCAGATGGTCTAGCAACCTCTAGGTCTACTTTTTCCATGTCACCTTAGTAGTAGCTAGCTTAACTATCATTTTTCCTTTTATGTTGCTTAAACATCTTAGACTTATACTTTGAATCCGGCATTTTGAACAATTTATTCTTTTAAAGTCCCACACTATTTGTTCCTGTGTACTATCATATTCCATAGTTTTGAATCGGTATCACAGATACAATCTCATTTCTCTTAGTTAAACTGTCCATTTCCCTCGTTTTTTTAAAATACCAGTCTAACCTATTCTCCCCCTAAATTTCTAAAACCGAAAATGGTTTTGTGTTTAGAATTTTAATAGGCGAGGAACTGAACTAAAATAAAATAAAATAAACAAAAATAAAAAACAAAGATAAACTTGACTTGTCGGACTATGCACTTTCATTGTCTGGAATCACTTCATTTTTCTTTTTAACTCCGTTGACCTCTAACAGATATTGAAAACGTAGTTTATCAAAAGATTTTGTGTAGAGGTCAGCGCGTTAAAAATCCGTATTAATTTTAACAACATCGATTAAGTTCTTTTCAAAACAATCACGTATAAAGTGATATTTAATTCCGATGTGTTTTGTCTTAGGATTTCTGACTGGATTTTTAGTTACGGCAATAGCAACTGAATTATCAACAATTATAGGAGTGTTAGAAAATTTCAAACCGTTGTCCCGCATTTGCTGTTGAATCCATATGATCTGTGAACAGCAACTTGCAGCAGCAACATACTCAGCTTCACAGGTTGATAGAGCAACCGAGGTCTGCTTCTTACACTGCCAGGTGACTAATCGTTTCCCAAAAAATTGACATCCCGCTAATGTAGACTTGTAGTTCATTTTGCAACCGCCGTAATCTGAGTCACTATACACCGTAAGCTCGAAATCATCATCATGAGGATACCACAACCCGAGTGTTGGAGTATCGTTCAGATAATGAAATATCCTTTTGACGCTGATTAGATGATTGACTTTCGGTTTTGCTTGATATCTTGAGCAGAGACACGTTGCGTACATGATGTCAGGTCGTGAGATAGTGAGATACATGAGAGATCCAATCATTCCTTGATACATGGTAGCATCCAACAGATCACCATTCTCGTCGGGTGCCACATCATGGTTTGTAGCAAGTGGAGTCCCAGCTGCGGAAGAATTCTCCATATCGAACCGACTTAGAATATCGCCTACATACTTGGTCTGATGTAGAAATATCCCCTTGGTGTTTGATCCACCTATATCCCGAGAAAGAATTTTATCTCTCCCATGGCGCTCATCTCAAATTCAGCCTTCATTACTGCTTCAAATTCTTTACATATGTCTTCGTTCTTAGAACCGAAGATTATGTCATCAACATAAATTTGGACAAGTAGTAAGTCACCATCCTTTTCTTTGATGAACAGTGTATAGTCAACCACTCCTCTGCGAAATCCATGTTTCACAAGATGAGTTGAGAGTTTTTCATACCATGCTCTCGGGGCTTGGTGTAGCCCATAGAGAGCCTTATCCAGTTTGTAAACTCTGTCCTGATGATATGGATCCTCAAATCCTTCGGTTGACTGACATACACTGTTTCCCGGATTTCACCATGAAGAAATGCACTCTTTACGTCCAGTTGATAAACTTTAATCTTCATGTAAGAGGCATAGGCGAGGAAGATACGGATTGCTTCCATTCTCGCCACCGGTGCAAATACTTCATTGTAATTAATTCCCTCGACTTGTCGAAATCCTTGAACTACAAGTCGAGCCGTGTTTCTGATTATGACCCCTTGGTCATCTTTATTGCACTTTAAGACCCATTTTGTGCCAATGACCTTAGCACTTTTAGGTCTGTCCACCAGTGTCCATACACCTAACTTCTTGAATTGAAGAAGTTCTTCTTGCATGGCACTCGCCCATGCCTCATCGTTAAGGGCTTCACTGACATATTTGGCTCAAACTGAGACACAAAACAGTGATACGCACCATCGTGCAGATAACCCTTTTCCATTACCGAGGCATAATCAGCTGAATATAGCTGATTTCTAGTCTGAACTCCTGATCTTACATCCCCAATGACATTGTCCAAAGGATGATCGATGTTTAAGCGGGATCCAGGAGTGGTGGGAACGACTACCTCATTATCGAGATTGTGAACTCTTGGTTCTGAATCTGAGGAAGTAGGAGTTTGAGGTTCTGAAGAATCAGAGGCATCAACATCAGATGCTTGTGGACTTGCAGTAGTAGGAACTTGTTCCTCCTGATTGACCTGATCATTTTCCATAGCTTCATCGTCAGAGGAGGAGTCACTTACCTCAAGTGCTTCCCCTGTGTCACTAGGTGACTCTCCTTGTTGACCAATTGTTGTTGAGTCTTGTGAAGGTGTGTTTAAGACATCATACATCAATTTGGTTGCTAACTCATCTTCAGAAGTGGAGAGGGGAATGTTGAAGGACTTAAAGAATCCATCATAATTGAAAAAGAATGTGGGTCCTTTGCTAGCCGGGGGGGGGGGGGGTGGTGTATCTCTGAACGTCGATATTGCACCACATTTCTACTTGACCCGTTGAGTTGTTGTAAACTCTCTTATTCGGTATGTTGTATCCTAGAAAAACCCTTCTTCAGCCTTCTCGCTGAACTTGCCTTCCTGAGTTTTCTTCAAGAGGGTGCATAGTGCGCCAAACGGTTCGAGGTACTCTAGATTAGGTTTACGTCGTTGGAGTAACTCGTAACATGTCTTACCATGACGTTTTACCACCAGGACTCGATTTAGAGTGTAACATGTATTGACAACTGCATCATTCCAAAATTGGATGGGTAGTTTCGAGTCTGCTAGCATTGTTCGTGCTGTCTCTATCAAGATGTGATTCTTTCTCTCAGCAACTCTGTTCATTTGAGTAGTGTAGGCAAAAGTGAACTGGTGCACAATTCCTTTTTCTTTGTAGAATGCCTCCATCCATTGGTTCTTGAACTCGGTACTGTTGTTTGAGCGTACTTGTCTTACCTTCAGCTTGTAGAGTGACTCGAATGTAGTTACTAGCTCTTTGAATGACTCAAATGTTTCTGATTTGGATTTCATAAATATTACCCAAATGAATCTTAGTAGTCATTAGTAACTACATAATAGTACAAGTCGCCAGCAATGCTTCTTGTACTGACTAGACCAAACAGATCCATGTGAAGAAGCTCAAGAGGCAGTTCAATGGAATGAACTTTCTTTTCCTTATGAGACTTCTTAGTTTGTTTTCCTTTCTTGTAGGCAACACATGAATCTGGTAACTGGAAGTTTTTGACGTTAACACCTTGCACTAGATCATTCTTGATCAAGTGATTCATCTTCCTGGGATTGATGTGTCCCATTCTCTTATGCCAGGAGATCGAATCCTTCTCGGTAGCCTTTGACAAGAAGCAATGAACTTGATGATCCGTTGTGGAGGTCTTTGATAGATCCAAGACATAAAGATCATTATGTCTTGAAGCTGACATTAAGACTTGGTCCTCTGGGATCACATAGTCCTTTTTCAGAACATAGCACTTCTTGTTGTCGAATACTACCTTAAAGCCTTTGTCACATATTTAAGACACAGAAAGTAAGTTGTTTTGAAGTTGTTGGACACGGTTTACCTTATCAAACTTCACTTTCCGGTTTCCCACTTCCCCTTGAGCGGTGATGTAACCTCCTTGTTTCCAACAAATGAAATGTGACCTCCTTTAATTTTTTTAACGTTTGATAGGAGTGTACGGTTCCCAGTCATGTGCCTGGATGCTCCGCTATCTACAATCCAAGTGTTTGTTTCAGCACTATAGCGAATACCCTGCACATTCAATGGAAATCATTAGTTGAGGTTAGGGACCCAAGCCTTAACTAGCTTGGGTGACCCAGAAGAATCACACATCATAAATTCCACCCACTGTCCATTTGAGGGTAAGGGAAGATCATTTTGTTTCTTGTTCTCATTATTAGTCATTGAACTAGCTTTTTCTTTCCATAAGCCAGTTTTGTGTAAAGCCTGTTTGTGGTAAACAGACGACTGGCTAATGGGTTGAACTTTAGGTTCACTGACTTCTTTTGATAGAGTCATGGGGCTCCTTTTTGAAGGGCTCGTTTGAATGTCATAAAGTTCAATTCTTTTCCTTGGTGTCTGATAGTAAGGACAATTAGACGCGATATGTCCATACTTTCCACAGTTGAAGCATGATCTACTCTCAACATGTTGGTGTAACTGTTTCTGTGGAGAAGTATGTGACACACGTGCGAATGCTGTTTGGGTTTTGAGACATGTTGTTTGGAGGTTTTATTTTGTTTAATAAAATTTGTTGTTTGAACCTTTTCAACATCTTTACCTTTTGTTTGTTTGGACTTAGACATGATGCACGTGGTTGGTTCACTTGTTTGGTATTGTCAGGTTCAGACTTAGACGTGTTGGAATAGGAATCTTCTCTTTTGACTTTAAAGTGGTCTCCTTTTGTTTGGTGACAAATTCATTAGATTTACTTGTGGAATCTGGATCACTTACAAGAGGAGTGGACACCAAATGATCCTTGATTGGGTTGTTATTTATTGGTTTACATTTTGTATTCAACAAGGTCTCATGTGGTGGTGGAACCACTTTGTAACCCAACCCCTCCCCGTTGTTACATTCTCTCACTACGTGGTGGACTATATGAGAAGAACTAGTCCAACTGTGCAGTTTTTGTTTTAATAAATTTACTTTGACTTTCAAAACCGCTTCTTGTTTCTTAGCTTCTTCTAGGGAGTTTAACTAGAACTTGATGTCATTAGCTTGGTTAAAAGCCACAACTTCGGTTTCCCTAAGTTGTTTATTTTAAAGTTCTATTTTCTTCTTGTAACTGTGCTCATTTAGTTTTAAAATACGATTTGGTTCAGTGCACAGTTGCAAGTCCTTTACTAGGCTATCATTATAATCTAATAACCTAGAAAATTTCAAATCTATGCTTTCTCTAAATTTATTACAATCAGAACAAACATGATTATTGAAAAGTTGGTTAGTAGAACTTACCTGAGAAGGTTCTGTTGAATCAGCCATCATAGCAGAGTTTGACTTTTCTGGTGCTGGTGATTCTGAACATGTTGAACTTTGGCCTTCTTCATTCAGGTGATTTACCACATTTGCAGTTTCTTCATTATTTGACATCACGAGTTCCACTGCTATATCACCTTCGCTTGCAGAATCGTCATCCAAACAATCAACACATGCAATGTTGGATTCTCCCGGAGACACAAACCGAAAGCTCCAATCTTTCCCTTCGTCATCGTGAGCCGTCAAGGCTTTAGGATCCTTGCTTGATGATGCAAGACTACTTGTGGGTTTATCTTGACGATTGAAGGATGAGAACGGATTACCATTGCCTGTCTTTTTGGGCTTCACACACTCACGTTTGAAGTGCCCCTTCTCTCCACAGTTAAAACAGGTCACTTTGGTTTTGTCAAACCAAAGGTTGTATCCTTTATGGCAATCAGATTCTGTCCTGTCTTCTTTACAAACTTCTTTGCCCTCCGGAAAGCACTTGCCAGTGCCTACATGATATCCATTCTTTCCAGCTCAGTCTCGTCTACTTGCTCGTAGTCTTCATCTACCAGATGGTAGTTTCCAATCTTCCCCGCAACTAGGCCGTCATAAGAGTGGACAACAGCTGCTATGTGCTATGTATTTGGTGCAAGACGACCCTGTCGTACCCCCGCTAAAAGCGGAAATACGGGGATGTAATGAGACGGGATCGTCATAACACATGGTAAACAGTAGAGATGCAATATAAGTAATGATGACAAGCGTGTCATGACAACACCCGACACAAAGGAAACTTGTGTCGTGTTTAGTTAGTATTCACGACAACATAGCCATAAGCATAACATAGCAAATGATTCACGTAATAAAATGAAGATAAATTGTAATGTAAATTCCCACAACCCGGGAACAAGTATCAAAAGTATGAAGTTGTTTAATCAGACTACAACAATGTTCCAAAATGAATGTTTGTCAAGTATGTTTAGTCTCAAAAATGCATCCTAGGGTCTCCATTAAGGCAGCACACTTAGATCTTCAATTAGCATTGTCACCTGAAAAAATATGCTCAAAATGGTCAACAAAATTGTTGGTGAGCTCGCAGGTTTAAATAGTAAATAAGTAATTGATGCTGTATAGTAAATGTTGTGGAATACCGTGTATACAGTTATATGTAAGCAAAATCACATGACAATGAGCTTTACAACCAAACCTAATGACGTACACACAGAATCTTGTCAAAATATATTCACCCAAGAGACCGTTCCTGGCCACGGTTGGTACCAACTAGTATACCAACAAACAAGGGTGGGGGTGTCAACCCAGTAGTACTACCAATACCTATCCGTCGGTTCCCACACTGGAATTAAATGGTTGCAAAGAAAGTACCACACAATGAACTCAAGCATGTATCAGATAAGTACTCACAAAATAGTAACACGTTGATTCCAAGTATGTAAAGTGTATGTAAGTTATACAACATAGAAAGTGGGTGAGCATCCTTTTCCCCCATGTTTGTAAATGTTGAAGTATTGTATAAACATAAAAAGGGCCATGAAAATCACTTGTTAGGTGGTAAGTATGAATGATCAAAGTTTCCAAATGTTGTATGTAATGAACGGTCAAACACCTATTGATAGTTATTGTTAAGCATTAATGACATGGGTAAAAGAAATAGTAACGTTCGGTCGGTTCGGGTTGTATCGGTTCGGTCGCGTGTAACACACACAAGCAGACACACGTATTAGATCTTATGTAGATCCAAGTACTAGAAATCGTCGCCATTGCCGATGATATTTGTGTAAAAGTTCCATTGTTATTAGAGAAGTATTTGGTAAATATTAGTAGTTGTGAATCGGTTGTTGATAATTGTAAAATGTTAAGTTGATTTGATTTGGAATAACGTTAGTAAGTTTGATAGTGTTGACTTTAACATTATCATAAGCAATGGCAACCGTGTCGATGTCACCTTACATCATACGACATACACACACCACACACAAGAAGGAATTTACACACAACAACTTCAGTCGCACGACAAGACCAAACGCACGACTCAACACTCCATCCACACGAATCAACCCTCATTCGTACGAATCAGCTTCATTCGTATGATTGAACCTTCATTCATGCGACTCAACATTTAGTCGTACCACACAGCACCCAATCACACGAATCAACATCCATGCGCATGAATCAACCTTCATTCGTACGAATCAACCTTCATTCGTACGAATCAGCTTCATTCGTACGACTGAACATCCATTCGTGCGACTGGCATTCAGTTGTGCGATACACGCACAATCGCACACATTCATTCGGTCGCATTGACTCAATCGCACGCATACACACAGTCGGATGACTCAGTCGCACGACATACCCAGTCGCACAACTCAGTCGCACGAGAGACACAGTCGCACGACTCACCCAGTCGCACGGTTTAGTCGCATGGTCGACCCAGTCGCCAGAACAGCAGAATCGCGACTGCAAAAGTGCAGAGCAGCCTTCGGCCGCTCCATGCACGAGATTTACACCACAAGCACTTCTAGAAACACATTTTGCACACACCTAAACAAGAAGAACACGCAGAAAGACATCACACGCACTCACACGACCTCATGTGCTCGGGTTGGTCCTGAGCACCCGAAACCCTAAATGGACAGCAGTAAACTAGCAAGAAAAAGGGACGACCAAGGTCGTCTACCTGCAAGAATGGAGTAGACTCAGCTGTAGCCGAGGTCTTGCCGGTGAAAACACGAAGAAATGGGGCGGTTAGTTGCAAGGAGAAGGAGAAAAAGTAAAGAAGAAGAAGATAAGAAGAAGAAGATGATATGGAGGTTAGGGCTGGTATATAGGTATTTATACCCAGCCCTAGTTTGGCAAGATGTCACATTTGGTCCATGCACTTAGCCCCCGAGTTCCCAAATTTGTTTCAGTTGAAAACGACTTTAATAGGCTAGTTATATTAATGATAAAAATGTAATTAATGATATAGGTAACTTAAAAATGGTTTTATTAATGACAATAATATTATATAAAAACGGTATATTTAGGGATAACGATGATGAAAACTGTAAAGTTTTAAAGATAATATACGTTTACGATGAGAGCACAAGAATAAAGATGATAAAGCAAGAATGATATCCACACGAATAGTTTATAAGGATGAGGAATGAACGTTTGAGAAAAGTTAACGGAAACCACGTTAATTGACGGACCTTTAGGTGACGGATGTCACAGACCCTGACGTGTCAGATCTTGAAGTAGTGGCTTGAGACGGAGCGGCTGAACTCGACACGAATGCCATTTGTAGTGGTGCTCCAGATGTTTTTGCTTGAGGAGTTGAGTTATAAAGTGACGGGTTCTGATCATATGATGCCTTTTGAGACCTATACTTCATCCTCAACTCTTCCTCTCTCAGCTTCAAAATGAAATCGTTGATATCCAACTTCGCTAGCATATCATTCTGCCTGAGGTTTGACATAAAGGAGACCCATTTTTCTGGCAATCCATCTGCGAAATTCGATACCTTGTCTTCCATGGACGTAGTAACCCCATGAGTGTGCAGCTCACTCATCAGTGGTAGAAAAGGTCAATGACATCGTCCAAGCTCTCCTTTCCCATCGATGAGAAGTTATCAAACTCCGTTTTCAACCCTTTAGCCTTTAGAGCTTTTAATGATGCATTCCCTTCATTCTGTTTTTCCAGAGCATCCCATAGCTTCTTTGCTTGCTTGCTTTTAGAGAATTGATGGAATATGTCCTTAGGAATTGACTGAGTTAGCAGAGCATATACCTTTTTTTCTGCATTGTACTTCACTTTTTGGCTATCAGTCATGCCACCTAAGGTAAGTTTCACTCCATCAGTACCAACCGGCATGTTGTACCCAATCTCTATTGATTCCCACAAATTAGTATCCACTCCGTTTAAGTATATCTCGAACCTTTGCTTCCATTGTGGGTAATCATCTAACGTTATGAGCTTAGGGGGCTTATTGTGATTTCCCACTTCGTTTTCTATAAGCAATAGATTCTGGATACGTGAATCCCTACCTGCTGTGAACGCTGAATATTGATATTCCATCTCTATTTACTTTGACTATAGAACAAAACTGTTTTACTTATGCGAATGAAAGACTGCGATTGGGCTACTCGTGCGATTGAACAATGTTGATGGCTCAATCGTGTGATTGAACAAATGCGGATGGCTCAATCGTGCGATTGGACATGTACGGATGAACAATGCGAATAGGGTGTTCAGTCGTACGAATGGAGGAACGACTGAGTGCAATCGTGCGTATGGGAGGTGCGTATGAGTTCAGCCGTGCGATTGAGTCAATCGTGCGACTAAAGCTGTTGGTTTTTTGAAAACTCAAGGATTTTAGGTACTTTGACACAAAAACATGAATTTTTCACTAACCCTAATTGCCGTATGCCGGAAAACGTTAAATTTTTGACCTGGAGACGTCGAAAAACACTGTTTGACACAAAAAGTTTGAGTTTTTGAGTGAAAAACACAATTTTTATATCAAAATCGATTGAATCACATGCAAATCAAGAGCCCAAAGCTCTGATACCACTTGTTAGGACGTTTTCGGTACGGAGTACTAACTGATTTACGTTTGTATCAAACCAAATAGTGCGGAGTTCTATTTGATTGGCGATCCAATCAGTGAGAACGTTATGAACAATTGCAAGATGATTTACTGCGATCTATGAACTTGAAACAAGTGTTCTAGGGTCTCTGGACGGCTAGGGTACGATTTAGTGCGTAGGTATTCGAATTGTTACGTTTTTCCACGAATTAAGTGGTATTTATAGGTTAGGGTTTCCATTCGTACGATTGAACTATTTGCATGGTTTCGTCGTGCGACTGAAGCATGCGGTTGAATCATCTACACAACTGAAGGTTCAGTCGTGCGACTAAGTCAATCTCATGTCACAATCCTGCGACTGGTCCAGTCTCCTGGTTCATTCGTGCCACTGGTTCATTAGCCTGAAGTATTCATGCGTATGGTCCATTAGCATGGTCCATTCGCATGATAACTTCACACAATTAAGTTTAAACATGTTTCTCAACCATTATTGACTAAGAACTATGTAAAAAACCACAAACCTATATAAATAGTTCAATACACATAAACAATGAAATGTTAAACATTATAAGCATAAACCACACATTGTATTTCATTCATACCCATTCATTACATATATGTAAGACATGAAAGACATTTTACATTGAGCTCCTAAACTATGTACATATGTATCAACACATTGTCATTCAAGATCATTGCTCAAATCAGGATAAGTTTCGTAAGTTTTCAATGACAGTGGCAAGAGTAAATTAATTACTTACCTTTTCATGTCCTATACATTTCTTCTTATGAGTCACACTTGCACCCAAACCTACTATTTCATACTATGCATTATTATTCACATAAGTATATACATATTTTGTATCTTTATTGCTATTATAACAATCTGTATCTTTATCTTTAACTCTTAACTTTTAATTTAACTTCACAAGCAACTTGTACCAACATTTTTTATTTGGTTGGATTTTTTGTTGAAGTTTAGGCATTAGAATGCCCAAATCTCTCAAACTATAAATACAATACCAACTTGTACGGTCCTAGTTTTAATAGACCTCGTAGTTGGTTTTACACATCACAAACATAGCTCTTAACCAAAATTTTATTTACACACAAGTAGCAGAGTAAAATGTATTTGCATTACTATTTGTCTTTAAACATAAAATCAAATACTTTAACAATAACACAAACTTTATCGACAGGCTGCTAAGAACCATGTCGTGTAGTCTCGTAATTCATGTTAAGTTGCATCTTTATATTATTTACCAGTCAAACTAATATGCATACAAGAGTTAGCATTGCTGAATGAGTTCTAGTTTTAACTTTAGCATACTAAACGTAACATAACATATTTTATACACTTCTAGTAATTTATGTATCTGTCAGTTTAGCTATAATTGTTTTTCTTTAGCAATACTTATTATACTTTACCATACCTTTTAATTTAGCCTTGCTTTATCTTTACCTAATCTTATCTTTGAGTTTGTTTAAGTACAAAGCACACTCTTATAACTAGTGAGTTTGAAATAAACATAAAAATCTTGTCAGGTGTCCATACACAAGGTATGGCTCTTTCATGGGTAAGCATGCATAAGGTAAGGTTTCTACCAAATGAATATGCATAGGGCACGAATTTTATCAAGTGAGTATGCAAATAGCATAACTCTAACAAGGAGGAGCGCACAAGGCATAACTTTCATAATATAAGAATGCTACAAATGAAAAATCCTTTTGCAATGGTTACAAGACCTCAAATTTTAGCTTTCACATGTGAACTTTAGCATATTAGACCCACATTGTCATTCTTTAGTTTCATTTTCATTTAGTGTGTCGTTATTTAACTCTTTAGCTATACTTTAATAGTATTATACTTGAATATCTAATTACACGACACTATATAACAGTTTGATACCTTATTATTAGTGTCACTATACATGCATTCACATATGCCTTTAACTATATAGATGGACACACTTAGATACTGAGAATATATGTTATGATACTAAAATAGATAGATGAATATATTTTTTTGGGTTAAACATACACTATCATCTTGCAAGAACTATGATGCATAATATCATAAAAAATCCTACTCGTAATCATATAAATACAAACTTTAATGTTCAAAACCTATCAAAATACTTTCACGTATGCATACTAGACTAAAATTAGTAAAACATGTAATATATGAGGATCTAGAACTCTTGTTAGGCAAACTATCAAGCAACCCCCCTAAAACTTAAGGTTCTTCATGTGAGATGTTGCAAAATACACCAAGATGCAAATTCTATCATTGAAATTCTTTCTAGAAAATAATTAAGATTTACGCATGATTTTATACTTAGATATATCCTTTTTGATAGGATTAAGGTATAAATCATACCTTTGAGCTCCTTAGGAATTTCTCTCTCTAGATCTTGGCTTTCTCTCTACATGTAAGCTTTTTTCCCGTCTCCCAGATTCAACAAGTTTTAAGGGAAAGAAAAAAAAGGAAAATTTGGCTTTTATTCTATATATTAGGCAGTGTTAGGGTTTTCCATTTTGCATCAACTTTCATGTATATTTTATCACTTTATGTATCTAACTCCATACTTTAAGCTTATCTTTAGTTTTTTAAAGTACTAGGGAAAAGAAGATTCCTCTCTCTCAATCATACTTAGATTCTCCAGTAGTAGCTCTATAGGCTAGTTGACATCATTATCTTGTAGTTGTTTTGGAATAACTAACATCCTTTAAAGTTCTTTTCGTATCATCTTCCCTTCTTTTACAAAAAACATCCAAGTTCACAACATAAGATAGAATACCTCTTTAGCTTGGGAATGTTTTGAATCCATTTTGGGATACTAGTTTGTCCTTTCTCTCTGATGACAGGAGCAAATAGTGAGTCTTCATACTTATAAGCTATTCTTATATGCTTTATCACTTGTTTTTTGGATGTTACGATAGTTGGTACAAATGATGTTAGTAGTAGTTGCTTCTATTGAGCTTCGTGCATAATCACTTGTGATAATGAATGTTAAGTTGCATATTCATATGTTAGGAGACTTGGCCATTTTGCTCTTCTTCTTGATTGTTCTTAAATGTAACTAAGTTCCATGCTCTTCATTTTCTTACATATTTTTTTTTAACTTTTTACCCATACTAAACACATTTTTTATATCAAGTTTCCATTCAATTACTATTTGATGCTTCATATCTTTAAAAACAATCTTTTATATTTTTGCATTAAATAAAAATTCTTCATTTACTTAATTTTAGCTTCATACTTTGTGGCTTATAATTCAAATCTTTGTTCAATTTATTTCATACTCATATGGAATAACTACATGAGATTAGCTTGTTTATACTAAGATATTACTTCAACATCAACATTTTTCCCTTTAAATGTAACATGTTACAGAGTACTAAAAACAAGCTTTAATTTATAATAAATGATTAAAACAAAAACAACTAAATTTACACACATGTTTAAGAAAATATGCCTAATATATATCCGTAGAATTGTACGAGTAAGAATCAAGTGTCGATACTAAGTGAACAAGATAATCTAACAATAATAAATCCTCAATGATATCTAGCTTAACAAAAATAAAAGATTAAAACTTAAACTAAGTAAATTTAAAAAGAAAGAAATCTTAAAATAAACAGATACTTAAATATCAATCATAAACAAAAAATCAAACAATTAACGTTATCACATAGAATATACATATATACATACATACATACATACATACATACATACATACATACATACATACATACATACATACATACATACATACATACATACATACATACATACATACATACATACATACATACGTAGGTACGTATATATATACATACCTACATACACATACATATCGGGCACATATTTTATGAAAATCATGTTGAACTTATATGCCGTATATAATTTTAAGATACCTTAAAATTAAGAACACATATTTGTCTTAATGCATAAGGTACAATCATTTTTAAAGGTAAAATAGTATTTTTAACATTATTTACATGTTACCCCTTATAATTAGTTATATAATAACAAAACACTTACAGTAAATTATATAAAATTTTACATTATCTACTCATAAACCAAAAAAACTTAATTTGTTTTAAGGTTTCAACTATAGCTTTTAATCTATTATCTTTAAAAACTGCTTGATGCTACAATCGTAACATGTGTGTTTTTTAAACATTTTTATGTAAATTGTTAGCTGAACCGATCTGTATTTTGTAAGGTACTATAAGTAAATACGTAAATATACAAGTTGTCATGCAAAACCCATTTATTTGATGTTTTATATTTTAGCTTAGAAAAAACATAATATACTTCTATAAAATCACTATAAGAACAACAAAAATTAAAAACTCGTGTTGGATGTAAAATGTCGTTCCGCTGCATTGTGCGGGCACCCTTCTAGTATGTATGTATGTATGTATGTATATACATATATATATATATATATGAGATATGTTTAATTAAAGTACATATTATTATAATTGTAATAATCAAAGTTATTGATTATTTATAATTATAGGTTAATCATGAGAGGTTAAATTTGTAATTAGTCGATAATCAACCCTAACTTTAGGAAAAGTTAATACGTTGTAACAAATAGGAAGTAAGGGGTCAAGACTAAACAAATTAAGATTTTAAAGGTGGCAAACTCTAATCCCCACTCTTCTTCCATCGTCATTGCCATCCAACCACTATTTGATCGTCGTTTGCACCCTGCTAATGCACTATCGAACCACAATCCATTGTGCGCCACTCCTCTATCCCTCATTCATTGACTTTTTACCTTTATACACATTCCTATACTATAAGGCCCCATTCCCGGGACGCTCACAACTGGTCCTTCATCACACATAAAACATATAATTTACATTAACTTACTAAAACATAGCAGCGGAATCATTTAAAAAAATTTTCATTTCATATAAATAATCGTTTTTGCAAATAATACAACATTCATTACAAAATATCATTTGTTCGCATCATAATGTGAAAACATTATCGCCACATAAAATGGATGCCATCCAATAATGCCAAGTAGCTGCCCCGCGCCATCCTCAGCAATGCTCACCTGGAAAATGCATAAAAAGTCAGCGTTGCTAAGTGAGTTCTAGCTTTATAAAAACATCATATTACCTTTCATTCGTAAAACGTTTTCTTTACTATCGCACGTGGTCACACATCATACGTACATCAAGGTAATAGTTATTATCTTCATCATCGGTCGTTTCGTGCATTTCGCACGTTTCGCACATGTCGTACTTATCACACTTTTCGTACATTTATTATCTTTCACTTCTATCTAGGTCCTGTCATGTGCTTAACCCCCCTCTAGAGCACCAAACAATTCATCTAAGGTTAAGCGACAAGGACCCCATATCGCACGTATGGAGTAGTCACTAGGACTGAGTCCCCCTGTGTGTGTGAACTCTTATGGGTTAGCCAAAATCGCACGTTGTATAACACACAATAATTAGGAAATCGCACGTATTGGGAGCTGTCACCAAGACTGAACTCTTACTGTGTGTATGAACCCTTATGAGTTAGCCAAAATCGCACGCTGTAGACACACAATTGAGCTAACAACTCTCGTTGAGTTGTGAACCTCCTTTCATTTGCTTGTAAGGATTTTCATTCGTTCATTCGTTATGTTCCACTTTCATTATCTTAAGTCTTTCACTTCGTTAATATAATACTTTACGTTCAATATCATAATCACACCACGTAAAGTCACGTCATCATACGTAATAAGGAACATAACATAAAATCATTCAATCATACATAATCATCAAACATCACGAGCATGCATAAGCATCAGATCAATCACACATCATCATTCATGGCATATCATACATCACCCATCACATCATCTATGACTTCAAAAAGTCAACTTACATTACCCTCGGGAACCTCCCACGTTAAAGCCTACATTTTACTTTTTCCCTAAAATTCATAAAAATATTTTAAGACCTAGGTGCATGGGCACTATTCAGGCACATGGGGAACACTTAAGCGCATAGGAAACTTTCAGGCGCATGGGCACTATTGGGGCGCATGAACTACACTTAGGCGTTTCTGGGCAATTGTAGGCGCATGGGCACTATGCAGACGCATGGAAATCCTGGGCGTTTAAACACTTAGTCAATTCCAGCCTAATTCTAGGCGCATGAGTACTATTTGGATGCATGGAAACACTTAGCCAGTTATTCCTGATGTGCGCATGGACTACTGTTTAGGAGCATGACAGTCTATAACACACTTAAACAACATAATTCAGTCCCCAATCATCACCTATCATGTTCTAAGCTTAAATCATACATTGTAAGCCTTAGAAACCCAACCAAAACATCATCACACACATACATAGCCCAAAATTAAACCCCACCCGTAACATACACACATACGGGTATAAAACCCAACTTTGTAAAAACGTTCAAAAATGCATTTCTAGCCCCCAAAGCAGTTTAAAACAAGTAAAAATGGGATTCTAGAACTCACCTTTGCAGCCTCTTAGGTAAGACTTCTTCAAAACCCGTTTGCAATTCAGTTCAACCTCCTAGAAACTCACCATATACATACCCGAACACACATAAACACACATAAGCATATAACTGAGGCTAAGGCCAGTTAAGAACATCATAAACACACGAATTCTTACCTTGAATTCAACCTTCTTCTTCCTGTTCTTCAAAAACCTAAAAGCTTTCTGCTCCTATTCGCTTTCTCTTTCTAAAAATCTGAATGATATGTGAAGAGAGGGTCATGGGCGGCCATGCCACCTTTATCACCAACTTTTGAAGACTTTTGTCATTTTTACACTTTTTACCCCTTAACTTGGGTAATATATATTTTCTTTCTTTTTCTTCACTTTTAGTCTTCCATTTCTTTCTTATCTTTAAAAGAAATAACCGGGTGTTACAAGTCCACCCCCTTATATAGGTTTCGTCCCCGAAACTTATTATTCCTCAAACAATCGTGGGTAATGCTATCTCATTTCCTCCTCCGTCTCCTACGTAGACTCGGATCCTTCATGTGTTTCCACTGTACATGCACAAGAGGAACCACTTTATTCCTTAACCTCCTCTCTTTACGATCAATGATCTTGCTCCACATAATTGAGCCGTTCATCTATCTCGATATCCTCCAGTGGAACAATCATATCCTCGTCTAGTAAACACTTTGTCAGATGAGATACATGGAATGTCGGGTGAATCCCACTTAACTCATCTAGTAACTCTAGTCTATAGGCCACCTCCCCTACTCGAGCACTAATTTAGAAAGGCCCTATGTATCTCGGGCTCAACTTGCCCTGGTTTCTGAAGCGAATGATACCCTTCCATGGTGAGACTTTCAATATAACTCTATCATCCACCTGAAACTCAATTGGTCTATGTCGTTTATCAGCATACGACTTTTACCTATCTTTAGCTGCCTTCATAAAGGCCTTGATCCTTTTCAGTTTCTCGGTCATAGCCTCGACCACCTCGACGCTTCCTAACTCTTTATGGCCAATGTCACCCCAACACATGGGTGTTTTACATCTCCTACCGTATAGCATCTCATAAGGAGGCATACCAATGCTGGCATGATAACTATTGTTATATGAGAACTCCGCTAACGGTAAGTGGTCATCCTAACTTCCTCCAAAGTCAATGATGCATGCCCGAAGCATATCTTCCAGCATCTGAATAGTCCTTTCTGACTGACCATCCATCTAAGGATGATAAGCCATGCTAGTATGTAACCTCGTCCCTATTGTATCGTGGAATTTCTTCCAAAATTTAGATGAAAAACCGGGTGTCACGATCAGACACAATAGACACCGGCACACCATGACGAGTCATAATCTCCTTGATGAATAGATCCGCCAACTTCTCAGATGAATATGTCTCGTGGATCAGTAGGAAGTGAGCGCTCTTCGTCAGACGATTAACTATCACCCATATAGCATCGTACCCTCGCGCGGTGCGCGGTAGCTTCGTAATAAAGTCCATGGTGATACGCTCCCACTTCCACTCCGGTATATCCAAAGGTTGGATCTTCTCGTATGGCTTCTGATGCTCCGCCTTTACTTGCAAGTAGGTAAGGCACTTACTCACGTATTCCACTATGTCACGCTTCATACCCGGCCACTAATAATCTTTCTTCATGTCTTGATACATTTTTGTAGCACGAGGATGAATGGAGTACCGAGTCTTATGAGCCTCATCCATTACCTTCCTACATAAATCCCCAAAATGAGGAATCCACATTCGTCCGAATCGGGTCCTAACATCGAGTGTGTTTTCACCCAATTCCACAACCAGACCTCTCATTCTTTCAGAGTTAAGATGATCCTTTTTCAACAACTGTTGATACATATGTACCTAGTTTCGGAGCTTAATGTAATATGTCTTTCATGTCTTACATATATGTAATTGAATGGGTATGAATGAAATACAAGTGTTTTTGATGCTTATAATGTTTAATATTTCATTGTTTATAGTGTATTGAACTAACTATATAGGTTTGTGGTTGTTTACATAGTTCTTAGTCAATAATGGTTGATAAGCATGTTTAAACTTAATCGTGTGAAGTTCTCATGCGAATGGACCATGCTAATGGACCATATGCATGAATAATTCATGCTGATAGACCAGTCGCACGACTGAACTAGGAGACTGGATCAGTCACATGATTGTAACAAGAGATTGACTCAGTCGCACGACTGGACATTCAGTCGTGCAGATGGATCAACCGCATGTTTCAGTCGCACGACTGAAACATGCTAATGGTTCAATCGTATGAATGGAAAACCCTAACCTAGAAATACAACTTAATTCATGGAAAAACAAAACAATTTGAATACCTACGCACATAATCGTACCCTAGCCGTCCAGGACTCAAGAACACCTGTTCCAAGTTCATAGATCGCAGTTAATCATCTTACAATCGTTCTTAATGTTTTGATTCATTCTTTGATCGATTATACTTGCGTTCTCACTGATTGGATAGCCAATCAAATAGGATTCCGTATTATTTGGTTTGGTATACACGTAAATCAGTTAGTACTCTGTAGCTAAACGGTCCTAACAAGTGGTATCTGAGCTTTGGCTCTTGATTTGCATGTGATTCAATCAATTTTGATACAAAAAATCACGTTTTTCACTCAAAAACCTCAACCTTTTTGTGTCAAACAGTGTTTTCGATGTCTCCAGGTCAAAAAGTTAACGGTTTCTGGCATACGACAATTAGGGTTTATGAAAATTTTGTGTTTTTGCGTTCAAGTACCTAAAACCCTCAAATTTTCAAAAAACCAGTAGCTTCAGTCGCACGATTGACTCAATCGCATGACTGAACTCATATGCGCCTCTCATACGCACGATTGCACTCAGTCGTTCATCCATTCGTACGACTGAACACCCTATTCGCATTGTTCATCCGTACGTGTCCATTCGCACGATTGAGCCATCTGCATTGTTCAATCGCACGAATAGCCCAATCGCATTATTTAATTCGCACCAGTAAAAAAGTTTTGTTCTAAAATTCAAAGTAAATAGAGATGGAATATCATACTTAGCGTTCACAGTAGGTATGGATTCACGGATCCAGAATCTATTGCTACTGGAAAATGAAGTTGGGAATCATAATAAGCCCCCTAAGCTCATAACGTTAGATGATTACCCACAATGAAGCAAAGGTTCAAGATATACTTAAACGGAGTAGACACTAATCTGTGGTAATCAATAGAGATAGGGTACAACATGCTGGTTGGTGCTGATGGAGTTAAACTTACCTTAGGTGGCATGCCTAATAGCCAAAAGGTAAAGTACAATGTATAGAAGAAGGTGTATGTTCTGCTAACTTAGTCAATTCCTAAGGATATATTCCATCAATTTTTGAGAACAAGCAAGAAAAGAAGCTATGGGATGTTATGGAAAAACGGTATGAAGGGGATGCATCATTAAAAGCTCTAAAGGCTAAGGATTTGAAAAAGGGGTTTGATAACTTCTCATCGATGGGGAAGGAGAGCTTGGATGACGTCATCAACCATTTCTACCACTTGATGAGTGAGCTGCACACTCATGGAGTTACTACGTCCATGGAAGACAAGGTGTTGAATTTTGCAGATGGATTGCCAGAAAAGTGGATCTCATTTGTGTCAAATCTCAGACCGAATGATATGCTGACAAAGTTGGATATCAATGATTTCATTCTGAAGCTGAGAGAGGAAGAGTTGAGGATGAAGTACAGGTCTCAAAAGGCGTCATATGATCAGAACCCGTCACTTTACAACTCAACTCCTCAAGCAAAAACGTCTGGAGCACTACTTCAAACGGCATTCGTGTCGAGTTCAGCCGCTCCATCTCAAGCCACTACTTCAGGATTTGACACATCAGGGTCGTCTTGCACCCAATACATAGCACCTGAAGCCAATGCTACAAGATTGAAGACCGAGAATCTCGGAAATGTGACTGTAGAGGTAGCAAAGGAGCATATAGATCTCCTAGCAGCTGTCGTTCATCCTATGAAGGTCTAGTTTCAGGGAAGATTGGAAACTGCCATCTGGCCAATGAAGACTAAGAGCAAGTAGATGAGACTGAGCTGGAAAGAATGGATATCATGTCGGTATTGGAAAGTGCTGTCCGGAGGGTAAAGAAGTTTGTTAAGAAGACGGGATAGAACTTGATTGCCACAAAGGATACAACCTTTGGTTTTGACAAAACCAAAGTGACCTGTTTTAACTGTGGAGAGAAGGGGCATTTCAAGCGTGAGTGTGTGAAGCCCAAGAAGACATGCAATGGTAATCCGTTCTCATCCTTCAATCGTTAAGATAAACCCACAAGTAGTCCTGCATCATCAAGTAAGGATCCTAAAGTCTTGACGGCTCAAGATGATGAAAGGCAAGATTGGACCTTTCATTTTGTGTCTCCAGGAGAATCCAACATTGCATGCGTTGAGAGTTTGGATGACGACTCTGCAAGCGAAGGTGATATAGCAGTGGAACTCGTGATGTCGAATAATGAAGAAACTGCAAATATGGTCAATATCACCTGCACCAGAAAAGTCAAACTCTGCTATGATGGCTGATTCAACAGAACCTTCTCAAGTAAGTTCCACAGACCAACTTTTTAATAATCATGCTTGTTTTGATTGTAATAAATTTAGAGAAAGCATAGATTTCAAATTTGCTAGGTTATTAGATCACAACGATAGCTTAGTAAAGAACCTGCAACTGTGCACTGAAGCAAATCACATTTTAAAAGTAAATGAGCACAATTACAAAGAGAAAATAGAACTGTTAAATAAACAACCTAGGGAAACAGAAGTTGTGGCTTATAACCAAGTTAACGACATCAAGTTCTATTTAAACTCCCTAGAAGAAGCTGAGAAACAAAAAGCAGCTTTGGAAGTCGAAGTAAATTCATTAAAACAAAAACTGCATAGTTGGACTAGTTCTTCTCACATAGTCTAGCACTTAGTGAGATAACGCAACAACGGGGAGGGTTTGGGTTACAAAGTGGTTCCACCACCACATGAGACCTTGTTGAATGTAAAATGCAAACCAATAAATAATAATCCAATCAAGGATCATGTGGTATCCACTCCTCTTGTAAGTGATCCAGATTCCACAAGTAAACTTAATGAATCTATCACTAAACAAAAGGAGACCACTTTAAAGTCAAAAGGGAAAATGCCTATTGTTAATTTGGATAAACAATTCGAGAAGGTTAAGGTAAAGTTGGGTTCAAACACGTCTAAGTCTGAACCTGAAAAGATCAAACAAGTTAACAAACCACGTGCATCATGTCTAAGTCCAAACAAACAAAAAGGGTAAAGATGTTGAAAAGGTTCAAACAGTAAATTCTGTTAAACAAGCTAAAACATCTAAACAAGCAGTGTCAAAACCCAAACAAAATAAAGTCACACATGTGTCATACACTTCTCCATAGAAACAGTTACACCAACATGTCGAAAGTAGATCATGCTACAACTGTGGAAAATATGGACACCTTGCGTCTAATTGTCCTTACTATAAAACACCAAGGAAAAGAATTGAACTTTATGACACTAAAATGAGCTCTTCAAAAAGGAGCTCTGCAACTCTACCAAAGGGAGTCAGTGACCCTAAAGTTCAACCCATTGTTTACCACAAACAGGCCTTACACAAAACTGGCTTATGGAAAGAAAAATCTAATTCAATGTCTGCTAATAAGAACAAGAAGAAGAATGATCTTCCCTCACCTCAAATGGACAGTGGGTGAAATTTATAATGTGCGATTCTTCTGGGTCACCCAAGCCAGTTAAGGCTTGGGTCCCTAACCTCAACTAATGATTTCCATTGAATGTGCAGGGTGTTTGCTATAGTGCTGCCATAAATACTTGGATCGTAGATAGCTTAGCATCCAGGCACATGACTAGGAACCTGACACTCCTGTCAAATGTCAAACAAATTAAAGGAGGTCACATTTCATTTGCTGGAAACAAAGGAGGTTACATCACCGCTCAAGGGGAAGTGGGGAACCAGAAAGTGAGGTTTGATAAAGTAAACTATGTTCAACAACTTCAAAACAGCTTACTTTCTGTCTCTCAAATAAGTGACAATGGCTTTAAGGTAGCATTCGACAACAAGAAGTGCTATGTTCTGAAAAAGGACTATGTGATCCCAGCGGACCAAGTCCTAATGTCAACTTCAAGATTTAACAATCTTTATGTCTTGGATCTATCAAAGGCCTCTACAACGGATCATCAAGTTTAGTGCTTCAATCCTCGGAAGATGAATCACTTGATCCAGAATGATCTAATGTGAGGAGTAAACGTTAAAAACTTCCAATTACCAGATTTTTGTGTCTTCTGCAAGAAAGGCAAACAGACTAAGAAGTCTTATAAGGAAAAAAGTTCATTCCATTAAACCGCCTCATGAGCTTCTTCACATGGATCTGTTTGGCCCAGTCAGTACAAGGAGCTTTGCTGGCGACTTGTACTGTTATGTAGTTACGGATGACTACTCAAGATTCTCTTGGGTAATGTTTTTGAAATCCAAATCAGAAACATTTGAGTCATTCGAAGAGCTAGTAACTACATTGGAGTCACTCTACAAGCTGAGGTAAGACAAGTACGCTCAGATAACGGTATCGAGTTCAAGAACCAATGGATGGAGGCATTCTGCAAAGAAAAGGGAATTGTGCACCGTTTCACTTCTTCCTATACTCCTCAAATGAACGGAGTTACTGAGAGAAAGAATCGCAACCTGATAGAGACAACACGGACAATGCTAGCAGACTCGAAAATACCCATCCAGTTTTGGAATGAGGTAGTTGCCAATGCATGTTACACTCCAAATCAAGTCCTGGTAGTAAAACATCATGGTAAGACGTGTTACGAGTTACTCCAACGACGTAAACCTAATCTAGAGTACCTCGAACGGTTTGGCGCACCATGCACCCTCTTGAAGAAAACTCAGGAAGCAAGTTCAGCGAGAAGGCTGAAGAAGGAATTTTTCTAGGATACAACATACCGAATAAAAGAGTTTACAACAACTCAACAGGTCAAGTAGAAGTGTGGTGCAACGTCGACGTTCAGAGATACACCACCCCCCTGCTGGCAAAGGACCCGCATTCTTTTTCGATTATGATGGATTCTTGAAGTCCTTCAACATCCCTCTCTCCACTCCTGCAGATGAGTTAGCAACCAAAATGACGTATGATGTCTTAAACACACCATCACAAGACTCAACTACATTTGGTGAACAAGGTGAGTCACCTAGTCACTCATGGGGAGTACTTGAGGTAAGTGACTCCTCCTCTGACGATGAAGCCGTGGAGAACGATCTGGTCGATCAGGAGGAATAGGTTCCTACTACTACAAGTCCACAAGCATCTGATATTGATGCCTCTGATTCTTCGGAACCTCAAACTCCTACTGCCTTAGATCCGGAACCCAGAGTTTACAATCTCGATAATGAGGTAGTGGTTCCCACAACTCCTGGATCATGCTTAAATGTCTATCATCCTCTGGACAATGTCATTGGGGATGTAAGATTCGGAGTTCAGATAAGAAATCAGCTATACTCAACTGATTATGCCTCGGTAATGGAAAAAGGAAATCTTCATGATGGTGTGTATCGTTGTTTTGTGTCTCAGTTTGAGCCAAAATATGTTAGTGAAGCCTTAAATGACGAGGCATGGGTGAGTGCCATGCAAGAAGAAATTCTCCAATTCAAGAAGTTAGGTGTATGGACACTGGTGGATAGACCTAAGGTGCTAAGGTCATTAGCATAAAATGGATCTTGAAGTGCAAGAAAGATGACTAAGGGATCATAATCAGATACAAGGCTCGACTTGTAGTTCAAGGATTTCGACAAGTCGAGGGAATTGATTACAATGAAGTATTTGCACTTGTGGCAAGAATGGAAGCAATCCGTATCTTCCTAGCCTATGCCTCTTACATGAAGATTAAAGTTTATCAACTGGACATAAAGAGTGCATTTCTTCATGGTGAAATCCGGGAAATAGTGTATGTCAGTCAACCCGACGGATTCGAGGATCCATATCATCGAGACAAAGTTTACAAACTGGATAAGGCTCTCTTTGGGCTTCACCAAGCCCCGAGAGCATGATACGAAAAACTCTCAACTTATCTTGTGAAACACGGATTTCGCAGAGGAGTGATTGACTGTACACTGTTCATCAAAGAAAAGGATGGTGATTTACTGCTTGTTCAAATTTATGTTGATAACATAATCTTCGGTTCCAAGAACGAAGACTTATGTAAAGAATTTGAAGCAGTAATGAAGGCTGAATTTGAGATGAGTGCCATGGAAGAGATGAAATTCTTTCTCGGCCTACAGGTGGATCAGACACCAAAGGGGATATTTCTACATCAGACCAAGTATGTAGGCGATATTCTCAGTCGGCTCGATATGGAGAACGCTTCTGCAGTTGGGACTCCACTTGCTACAAATCATGATGTAGCACCCGACGAGAATGGCGATCTGGTGGATGCTACCATGTACCCCGGAATGATTGGATCTCTCATGTATCTTATTGCCTCACAACCTGACATCATGTACGCAACGTGTCTCTACTCAAGATATCAGGCGAAACCGAAAGTCAACCATCTCATAGGAGTTAAAAGAATATTTCGTTATCTGAAAGGTACACAACACTTGGGTTGTGGTATCCTCATGATGATGACTTTGAGCTCACAGCGTATAGTGACTCGGATTACGGCGGTTGCAAAATGAACTACAAGTCAACCTTAACATGTTGTTAATTCTTTGGGAGAAGATTAGTCACGTGGCAGTGTAAGAAGCAGACATGAGTTGCGCTGTCAACTTGTGAAGCTGAATATGTTGTTGCGACAAGCTGCTGTTCTCAAATCATTTGGATTCAACAACAAATGCAGGAATATGGTTTGAAATTCTCTAACACTCCTATATTTGTTGATAATTCAGCTGCTATAGCCGTAACTAGAAATCCGGTCCAACATACTAAGACGAAACACATCGGAATTAAATATCACTTTATACGTGATTGTTTTGAAAAAAATTTAATCGATGTTGTTAAAATTAATACGGATTTCCAACGCGCTGACCTCTACACAAAAGCTTTTGATAAACCACATTTTTTATATCTGTTAGAGGTCAATGGCGTTAAAAAGAAAAGTGAAGTGATTCCAGACGATGTGCATAGTCCAACGCGTTGAGTCAATTTATTATTTTATTTTACTTTCATTTTATTTTATTTTACTTCTTCGCCTATTAAATTTCTAAATGCTAAAACATTTTCGGTTTTAGAATTTTAGGGGGAGAATAGGTTAATTTAGTATTAGATTTAGTTGTTTTAATTTAAGTACATATAAAAAAACGAGGGAGGAGGACAGTCTAGCTAAGAGAAATGAGATTGTATATGTGATACTAATTCAATGACTATGGAATATGATAGTACACAAAAACAAATAGTTTGGGACGTTAAAAGAATGAAATTGTTCAAAATGCAAAATTCAAAGTATAAGTCTGAGATATCTACGTAACATAAAAGGAAATGATAGTTAAGCTAGCTGCTACTAAGGTAACATGGAGAAAGTAGACCTAGAGGTTGCTAGATCATCTGATGATATGTCGGTAGATTCAATACAATAGATTAAAAGACCTCATTGGTGATTTCAAGTTCAAACTAAGTTGTTCAACAAGCTATGGGTTATCATCTTATCCCTGGTTAACACAATCAACGAAGTTCCAATAAGGGGTGACGAGCAAAATAAACACCATAAATGTGTGCGGATGACCATAAAAATGGGTAAAGCACATGAAAATTGAAAAATGCATTCAAGCTAATAACCCATGT
Source organism: Flaveria trinervia (assembly GCA_025506515.1). NCBI lineage: Eukaryota > Viridiplantae > Streptophyta > Magnoliopsida > Asterales > Asteraceae > Flaveria > Flaveria trinervia. The sequence continues at coordinate 12,224,357 of CM046454.1, read as the reverse complement.
TGTTGGTGCGATCTGTGCAAAAAAAACTGCTCAAACAAGAAGATAGGTTGTGTGCCTCTCTGCTGTGCGGTGGCACTAACCTGAGGATAAGCATAACCTAAATATTCTAGAATTTATTGTTGTTTGCGCCTCTCTGCTGTGCGGTGGCAGTGACCTGAGGCTTAGCATCTCTTTGAAAGCTCTAGAATAGTTTCTTCTTGAATACTACCCGTAGACCGCTCAAAAATCTCCTGAGTAACATTGATTACCATATAAGTATGGGATCCACAAATGCTTGTTGAAATAATTAAACCTTAAATCATCACCAACCTCTGTCAAAAGTCTGTGTATGGATTTAAGAGGACAAGTATAAACCCAAACCTTAAAACATCCGTCATTTTTCAAATTATAAACCCAAACCCAAATGCATTTTAAACCTTCATACGAAGGTTAATTCATTATTTAAAATTATTCTATTTAGTTTGATGAATCAAATGCTTTATAAGTATAGTTTAAACAATATTGAATTTATTTTCTTATTTCAAATTTTCATTTGTTAAATCATCTAAAAACTTATAATAAGTTATTAATTTATAAATAATTTCCTTCTTTATAAAATTATAAGGTTTTATTTATCATTCGACAATAAATAAATAAATGAAGAAGCCTTATTAAAAAATTATTAAGGTTGATAAAAATCTTATAAAATAAATGGAATTATCATTTATATTAAGTATAGGGTGAAAAGTGTCATTTATAAAACTTAAATTATAAGTTCTTCATATAAAATGTTAAACTTTAAAATCACAGGGCCGAATGTGTAACTTCAATTATAATAACCCAAACCACCGGCGACCCCCCCCCTTCGGCCCTCTATCTCCGGTCACCGCCTCCGGCGACCACTAATCACCCTATAGAATCGATTAAAATGCAATTAACCCACATCTTAACTATTTGAATCGGTTTCGAAACTTTAACCTTCATCAATTCGAAAAAACCGTAACTCCATTGCATTTAAATTTAAAACCGAACAAAATTAATAACATTGAAACCATTTGACATGAAACTGATCAAGTTGACACTTTAATTTGGTTGTAAATGTTCTAATCAATTTTCTTAAATCAAGTTCTAACCCCAATTGCATTCGAGATACTCGCTAACTCCATGTTCGGTTACCATCTTCCTTTCGGACCTGCAACATGGTCGACAGTGGTCTTTGAGGTGTTTAAACTAAAATTGTTTGAGGGCTTAGAATGCTAAACACCCATGGAAGCTTCATACAAAGGGAATTTAACTATCACCAACGTTTGCATCTCAGATTATATGCACAACAGTCGCGAACCCTTTCTTTCTAACCACCATCGATTCCACATCCAAATTAGTAATTACATGCACGCATACATTCGATTTCATTAGGGGATTAAAGGCCCTAACATCGCATTCGTTAACATAAATCTTTTGGGGTTCAATTGGATCCAAAATCGTTCTAGGGTTCATATGGAAATTGGGGGTTTAACCATTTAATATTTAAAAGATTTAAAAAGAAGCTTTTAAACAGAAGTGGGCTATAGCCCACCTGGTCACACGCAACCATCAATGAGCAAGAGGTCCCGGGTTCGAACCGGGCCTCCGCTATTTTTGGTGTTAATTACTTTTTAATCGGTTTTGTTAATATTTTATAATTCAGAAAATTAATATTATATTAATAAATCAAAATAAAAGTTATTTTGTTAACTAAAACATTTTAGAAATTATTAAATTAATTTTATATGTATTAAAAACTTATGATTTTAAATTTAATTATTATTTTAGAAAAAAAACAAAGATTATAAAAACATCATTAATATTTTTATTTAATTAAAATGCTATAAATTTATTATAGCATGAATTTGGATTATTTCAAAAATGCTTTAAACCCACATATTATGAATTATTATTAAATAATTAATTATTAAATAATTACTTATATAATCATTTGTATAATTAACTTTCTAAACTATTTATAATATGTGGGTTTAAAGCATTTTTGAAATAATCCAATTCATGCTATAATAAATTTATAGCATTGAATTAAATAAAAATATTAATGATGTTTTTATAACCTTTGTTTTTTTAAAATAATAATTAAATTTAAAATCATAAGTTTTTAATACATTTAAAATTAATTTAATAATTTCTAAAATGTTTTAGTTAACAAAATAACTTTTATTTTGATTTATTAATATAATATTAATTTTCTGAATTATAAAATATTAACAAAACCGATTAAAAAGTAATTAACACAAAAAATGGCGGAGGCCCGGTTCGAACCCGGGACCTCTTGCTCATTGATGGTTGCGTGTGACCAGGTGGGCTATAGCCCACTTCTGTTTAAAAGCTTCTTTTTAAATCTTTTAAACATTTAATGGTTAAACCCCCAATTTCCATATGAACCCTAGAACGATTTTGGATCCAATTGAACCCCAAAAGATTTATGTTAACAAATGCGATGTTAGGGCCTTTAATCCCCTAATGAAATCGAATGTATGGGCGCATTTAATTACTAGCTTGGATGTGGAATCGATGGTGGTTAGAAAGAAAGGGTTCGCGACTGTTGTGCATATAATCTGAGATGCAAAAGTTGGTGATAGTTAAATTCCCTTCGTATGAAGCTTCCATGGGTGTTTAGCATTCTAAGCCCTCAAACAATTTTAAGTTTAAACGCCTCAAAGACCACTATCGACCATGTTGCAGGTCCGAAAGGAAGATGGTAACCGAACATGGAGTTGGCGAGTATCTCGAATGCAATTGGGGTTAGAACTTGATTTAAGGAATCGATTAGAACATTTACAACCAAATTAAAGTGTCAACTTGATCAGTTTCATGTCAAATGGTTTCAATGTTATGAATGTTCTTCGGTTTTAAATTTAAATGCAATGGAGTTACGGTTTGTTCGAATTGATGAAGGTTAAAGTTTCGAAACTGATTCAGATAGTTAAGATGTGGGTTAATTGCGTTTTAATCGATTCTATAGGGTGATTAGTGGTCGCCGGAGGTGGTGACCGGAGACAGAGGGCCAAAGGGGGGGGGGTCGCCGGTGGTGTGGGTTATTTTAATTGAAGTTACACATTTGGTCCCTGTGATATAAAGTTTAACATTTTATGTGACAAACTTATAATTTAAGTTTTATAAATGACACTTTTCATCCTATACTTAATATAAATGATAATTATTTATTTTATAAAATTTTTATCAACCTTAATAAATTTTTTAATAAGGCTTCTTCATTTATTATTTATTGTCGAATGATAAATAAAACCTTATAATTTTATAAAGAAGGAAATTATTTATAAATTAATAACTTATTATAAGTTTTTAGATGATTTAACAAATGAAAATTTGAAATAAGAAAATAAATTCAATATTGTTTAAACTATACTTATAAAGCATTTGATTCATCAAACTAAATAGAATAATTTTAAACAATGAATTAACCTTCGTATGAAGGTTTAAAATGGATTCGGGTTTGGGTTTATAATTTGAAAAATGACGGATGTTACAGCCTTTCAAGCGCATGGGAACACTTATGCGCATGGGAAACTTTCATGCACATGGGCACTATTGTGGCGCATGAACTACACTTAGGCATTTATGAGCAATTCTAGGCGCATGGGCACTATGTAGGCGCATGGAAATCTTGGGCGTTTGAACACTTAGTCAATTCCAGCCTAATTCTAGGTGCATGAGTACTATTTGGGCGCATGGGAACACTTAGCAAGTTAGTCCTGTTGGGCGCATGGATCATTATTCAGGCGCATGACAGTCTATAACACACTTAAACAACATAATTCAGTCCCCAATCATAACTATCATGTTCTAATCTTCAATCATACATTCTAAGCCTTAGAAATCCAACCACAACATCATCATACATATACATAGCCCAAAATCAAACCCCACTTTAACATACACATACACACATACGGGTATAAAACCCAACTTTGTAAAAATATTCATACATGCATTTCCAGCCCCAAAGCAGTTTAAAACAAGTAAAAAGGGGATTCTAGAACTCACCTTTGCAGCCTCTTAGGTAAGACTTCTTCAAAACCCGTTTGCAATTGAGTTCAACCACTTAGAAACCCACCAAATACATACCCGGACACACATAAACACACATAAGCATATAACCAAGGCTAAGGCCAGTTAAGAACATTATAAACACACAAATTCTTACCTTGAATTCAACCTTCTTCTTCCTGTTCTTTAAAAACCTGAAAGGTTTCTGCTCCTTTTCGCTTTCTCTCTCTAAAAATCCGAATGA
>CM046454.1:12160075-12215075 GCA_025506515.1 Flaveria trinervia | reverse complement strand
TTGTTTACATATGTATAAATCTAGTTATACACATGTGTAGTACTGGATTTACACATGTGTAAATCCGATATTACACATATGTAAAATGAATTTCTTTAAAAAAAGGGGAATATTTTTTATTTTTTATAAATTTTTTTATTTTTTTATGAAAAGAGAAAGTTGGGGAACATTTTTGTGTTTTTATTTTTTTTATTTTTATGTTATTTTTTGATTTATAAATTTTCTAAATATGTTGTTATTAATTACAATTTTGCTATTGAGAACTAGTGGTTGAGATTGTTTCCTAGAGTTCTCACAAAAAAAAACTAGTTCTCATTTGATCCCTCCCCTATACATGTATATATACATCTACATATATATACATACATATATATACATGTATATATACCTCTACATATATGTACATACATATATATGTATATATACATGTATATATATACATATAGATAGATATATAATATATATATATATATACATACATATATCTATATACATATATATACAACATCTATATACATATACGTACATACGTACGCACGTACGCACGTACGCACGTACGCACGTACGCACGTACATACATACATACATGCATGCATGCATGCATGCATGCATGCATGCATGCATGCATACATACATACATGCATGCATACATACATACATACATACATACATATAGATCAAATGTCAACTTTTGTTTATGGTGATAGCCCATTAACCGAACTAGTGGTCGACGGTAGTTCACATTGCCATTGTAAGCGTTAAAGTGGTAAAACTAGTGGTCCATAATAAACGTTATAAAATTTAAAAAAATAAGAAACTAATTAAATATATTAATACGATCTATTTAGTGGTTTAATTTGTAATAAAAAGACTAGCATCATACCAAAAACTTAAGAATGTCTCAAAAATGTGGAAAGTTTGAAGGGGTTAAGAATGTCTCAAAAAAGTGGAAAGTTTGAAGGGGTGGGGGTCGTTACATCGATCGTGTAGCATGTTTTAAAAGTTCATAAGTAGTATTTACAACATAATTATGTTATAAATGTTCATTTGAGTTAACGGGTTATGTTAAAAAAACAAGGTTTAACAAAAAACATGAGTTTTTTTAATACCTGGGTTGAATCATAAGAAAACCATAAGTTTTAAGAAAATCATAAAAACCATTTTTAAACCATTGATCACTTTAGATCAATGTCCAAGATTAAAAATGACATTATTGTAATTAATTTGGAAACCATTTGACATATTTCAATAGGAGAAGGACAAATTAGGAAGAATACGTACAAGCTTTAAATGGTAACCGCCAAATATAATCAATAGTCATAACTAAATCGCAAAAATCTCTCATTCACGCACACTCTCTCTCGAATCAGAAACACTCGGTTGATTCACTTTCTATACAATTTTAGGTCTAAATAAATAATAAGGGAACAAAGGTGAATGTAGTCATAGTCAGAACTAATCAAGAAGAAACAAACAGAGGTATGTGTATTATGATAGTAGTGAACCGATTTCTGTTGCATGTGTTTAGAATAAAACAATAATTTAAAGAAATTGAGTTTGAATTGTTTTTGTTTATCAATAAACATTTAATTAAATGAGAATTTAAGGTTATAATTGAATATTTTAGTATGTTTTATGTGAGTGTTGATAAAGAAATAGGGTTTCAATGGGTTTTGTTTAGATTAGGGCATATTTGTGATGTTGGGAAGTTGTAAAGTTATGTTACATTGTTTTTCCGATTAGGGCTTTTTTATGATATTATTATGTGTTCTTTTAGGATTCCGTATATGTAAGTTGTGCGGTTTGTTATTTTTTAATGGTTCCATATATGTATGTTGTATGGTACTCTGATATGTGTAGGTTCTCAAAATGTTGTATGTGAGATAAGTGAATGTGTTCTAAATTTTGTATATGTAAGATGCTTGTGGTCCATATTCCGTATATGTAAGATGCTTGTGGTCCATGTTCCGTATATGTAAGATGCTTGTGGTCCATGTTCCGTATATGTAAGATGCTTGTGGTCCATGTTCCGTATATGTAAGAGGCTAGTGGTCCATGTTACTTACATGAAGGTTCTATAGTTGAAATATATATATTTGTTGTGTGTAGTGGATGTGTAATCTGGGTGGTGTATTGTAGGCAAATGGTAAAATGTAAGACTGGTAATTTTCATCTACTTCATACGTAAGTTTAATCAGTTGCTATTTTTTCATCTACATACAAATGTCGTCTAGTATGAGGAGGAGAAGTGAAGAATTGTTGGTGCAATATTCTTTTAACATATATAGAGACAAAATAATGATGGAAGCAGAAGGCTTGTGGAAAGACAGTATACAGTATCCTGCAATTTTGGGTTTTTTTATAACAGTTCTATGTTATGATACTAGTATCTTTTGGAACTAAGTATGTCTTATGTTTAGAAATTTTTATGTGATTTTTAGGGTTTATATGTAAGTTTTATGTTTTGATATCACTGTTGGATTTTGTTATGATAACTAATAGTTCATTACTATAGTTTTGATTAGTATATTATATGGTTGCTAAGTTTGTATATGTAATGGGTGATGTTTGACTACGTATATGTAATGGTTAATATTGAAATACTTGCACCTAATGATGCCAGGAAAATGTGTCTAAATGTTCCTACAGTTTACTAATTATCATTGTCTACGTATATGTAGTGGTTGATGTTTGGTTACAAAATGTTGGAGGAAATATATGGATGGGGTGATGATTCCTTACATATATGTAGCTTGTAATATGAAAATGAATTTTACTACGTTATGTAAGTTATGTGAATATGGGTGTATGAAAAATTCTCAAAGGAACATAACTGTTGTTTACGTTTCCATTAACTATGAAAGTTTAGTTAGTCTTGTCTTATATATTTGAATGTTTTATTAGTGTTGTGATTAGTTCGTGTATATGAAATGTATATAAAGGAGTGTACGTTTACATCTATGCATCCAAAAAGTTATACATAAATCAAAGTAAATTTAAATCAGATGTTAATGGTAATACATTTATGTATAAAATACATAGTTGTTTCATCAATGCATCTTAGATCATAGCCTGATGAAAGAGTAATAAAATGTAAACAATATGCACAAGACCCAAGTTAATAATAGAGTTATTAAGGAAACAACTGAAAAGCTACATGTAAGATGCGATGTTCTTGTCATACAACAAATTGGCACCAAATGATACACATTTTTTATGGTGTTCAACACCGATGAATAGAACAAATATTATATTATAACTATGGTCAAACCTACGTATGTGTAAGCAATAAGAAAAGGTTACTAACAATATCTTCACTATTACATTAGAATGATCAAACTTACATATATGTAAAACGTTATAAAACAATAAAAATGATATGGCTGCTGCAGTTACATTAAACTCAAGACGCTTACATGCACGTAAATCACAGGTCTAAAAGGAAAAAAATGATTCATGATCAAAATCAATAAGAATTCAAATTAAGAAAATACCTTGACTCTCAACACAAGTAAGATATATAATTTCATCTAGTTGCTTCATATTGATGGATGATTGCCGTAGGATTAGCTATTTCTAATTCATCTCCCATGTGAACATTAGCAATCTAATTGATCTTTGTTATATAAGTTATGATAGCAATTCAACCGATTTCCATATCATTACAGTGAGATTTGGGTGAGAATTATGATTATCCATCCTAAATTTTATATGAAAACAGGAAACTTAAAAAATGAGGATGAAAATCAATCAATAATAGAAGATAAAAGAAGAAACCATTACCTTCTTCAATATGTTAATGCAGTGGCGGAGTTTTAACTATTTTGTAAGGGGGCGGGGGTGAAATTAATTTTTTTAGGGGGCAAACTCGATATTTATATTAAAATTTATACTACCGAGCCAAAAATTTAAACTTTATGATTAAAATTTAACACTACGGATGAAAAATAAAGGCCTCCCGAGCCCCATTGATGCTCCGACCCTGTGTTAATGGTCGAATGCTTGAAAAATTCTTAAAAATTTGTTATAAAGTTAAAATTCACCAAAACGAGGAAGAAAAAAACAAAAATAATTGATTAGTTGAAAAAGAAGATAATAATCATTGATTGTTTAAAATATTGAAGATTTGTTCAACAAAAAGGACAAAAATAAAGAATGTGAGTCAATCACTAAAATTTACTCAATATAAAATACATAGACAATACTAAAACACCCCTTAAAAATAATAAACATGAATAAAAAAAGAATATATTTTGATTGGTTAGGATTATTTATCTTGAGAACCACGTTTTTTTATGATAACTCTAAGAACCAACAAGAGTTACATATTTTAAGTCACATGCACATCATATGTTATTTCCGCCGTTTTTTAAAAACATTCATAACTTTATTTCATGACATCATTATTTTCAAAAACAAGCCATCATAAAATTAAGTATTTTTTATCTTTTCAACATTTAACATATTGATATACTTTTTAAAAAAATTCATCTATCCATTATTTATATATGTGTAAATTTAGTTATACACATGTGTAATATTGGATATACAAATGTGTAAATACGGTATTACAAATGTGTAAAATGCCGTAAAAAAACAATATTTTTTATGAAAAAGGAAAACTAGGGGAACAATTTTATGTTTTTATTTTTTATATTATGTTATTTTTCATTTTATACTTTTTTTATTTTGTATATGTTAATTATTATTTTGTTATTAAAACTAGTGATTGAGATTGGTTTTTAAAGTTATTATAAAAAGTGAATTCTCTTTGTATATATATATACACCTATATATATACATATATATACGTATATATATATATATACGTATATGTATATATACATATACGTGTGTATATATATATATATATACATATACGTATATATACATATACGTATATGTATATATATACATATACGTATATATATACATATACGTATATATATATATACATATACGTATATGTATATATATACGTATACGTATATATATACATACGTATATATATACATATATATACGTATATATATACATATACGTATATTATATATACATATACGTATATATATATATATACTATACGTATATATATAATATATACGTATATATATATATTATATATATATATATATATATATATATATATATATATATATATATATATATATATATATATATATATATATATATACACGTATATGTATATATATAAATCTATATATATATATATACACACACACATATATATAATATATATCTATAAATTTATATATATATATATATATACGTATATGCGTATATATAGATTTATATATATATACGTATATGCATATATATATATACGTATATATACGTATATATATATACGTGTATATATATATATATACGTATATATATATATACGTATATACTATATATACTATATACATATATATACGTATATATATATATACGTATATATATACGTATAATATATATATACGTATATATATGTATATACGTATATATATGTATATACGTATATACATATATATACGTAATACATATATACGTATATATATATATATACGTATATATATATATACGTATATATATATATATTATACGTATATATATATATATATATATATATACGTATATATATATATACGTATATATATATATATATATACGATATATATATATAGATACGTATATATATATATATACGTATATATATATATATATACGTATATATATATATATACGTATATATATATATATATATTATATATATATATATATATAACGTATATATATATATATATACGTATATATAATATATACGTATATATATATATATATATATATATATACGTTATATATATATATATGTTGTTGGATCAAGAAGAAGGCTGATGCAACCAAACCTATTTACTTAGACAATTTTTGGTACTACATGCAAAGGCTTCCGAAGCTTAGCATGAAACTTCCAAAGGTTGTAGAGTTCTTCCGAACACAAAGTGAAAGATCAACTTCTGAAGACAGAACTCTACTTTCGAAGTTAAGAGCATGCTTCCGAAGATCAAGTCTTAAGAGAATAATCAGAAGACTACTTTTGAAGTATGAAGAAAAGAAGAAGTTCCCAAGCCTTAGAAGAAGTGGTCTCTTCTGAAGTATAGTGGCTTCGGAAGTACTTGTTCTTCCGATGCCATTTAACCTTCGGAAGACACTGCTATGAACCAGTGGACACAAGTATGGTCTCTGACACTCCGCTGCAGACCTCTGATACTGCATGGCTTCTTCCTAAAGAGCCATGTAGTTGACCATACTTTATTCCACTGTTCACCTTTTATGATGGTACAAGTTACCAACTTTAGTTGGTGACAAAAGGTAACTCAGGGACATGTCCTGACTACCATATCTCAGATAAAATTTTATCCTAGATACCTTAAATTATAGTCTTGTAGTATAGGCTTAGTTATAGGATCCCAACTGGTATCAAAGTATACCTGGCTGTAGGTAGTATTATATATAGGTTCTCATTGTAACTCATTCCACAGTGCTTGTAAGAGTCTTGTAATACTTGAGTTGAGAAGCAATATATAAAAGTACCTTGAAAATTACTTCTTGTGTTCCTTACTACTTGCTATATTGTGACAAACTCTTATTGACTCTATCTTTATCCGAGTGTTGTTCAAAGTGAGTTTGAGAGAAAAGTTAAGTGTTAAGTGACCTCAACCGATCCTGCAATTGGTATTAGAGCTCTTTAGGCTCTTGATTGCGTGATCTAACCATCCAAATCAACCTGTTTTTCACTCCTCCCTTCAACTCACTCACTCAAAATGGCCCTTAACAAATCCTAAGTAGAGATGGGAACTATGATAAAGGCTCCCATCATTACTCCTGAAAATTTCAGGTCTTGGAGTAGAAGAATGGAAGGCTTCATCAGATACCAAGACATCAAAATGTGGAACTCCATTGTCTATGGCCCGTATAAAACAAAGGTGGCATCACCTGGTGGAAACGGTGCCATGATAGAAAAGGCTGTTGAGGATTATTCCGATGAAGACAGAAAGAAGATGGACATCAATAGCAATGTTATGACTATTCTTATGACTGCAATACTGAACTCCATTATGGTGGGATTCGAGCATTGCAAGACTGCCAAAGAATTGTTTGATGCACTAGCTCAGATGTATGCAAAATCCAACGACTCAAAGAAGGGCTCACTGAAGCAATAGTTTGAGAACTTCACTCACATTGCTGGAGAGACCCTCAGCTAGCAGTACTTCAGGTACATGGATCTTATCTCTTCCCTTCAGTCTGTGAAGATCACTCCTGAACTTAGAGATCTTACTAGAAAGTTCATGAGTGCTCTTCCAAATGAGTGGACATTCTACTGTGTCTCTATCAAGAGAACAGAAAACTTGAACACTCTTACCATGACTGAACTCTATGGCATCCTCGATGGATATCGCCTAGAGATGGAGAGTAAGAAGGGCCACCAAACAAGCAGACCCATGAGTCTTCCTGCTAGCAACACTTTAATGGTTTCTGAAGGCTCATTACCCTCACAACCTTAGCATTACCTGACCTACCAACAGCCATCCTGCTCTACTAGAGCATACATCACTTTCCCTGAGACTCCAAGGTCTCAACAGGCTCAACACAATTCCTTTCAGGAAAGTTGTGCCTTTGTCTCAGGAAGTGGAAACTCTGGTGATTTTCAATACTGCTTTGATGATCTTAAGTGTTTCAGTCCAGACGATGTACAGTACGTGGACATTGTCCAACAGATGGCTCTTTTAACTTATAGAGCTAAGAAGTTCTTTAAGAGAACTGGAAGGCAATTCCCTCAAAACCCAACTACCAGCAAGTTTGGGTTTGACAAGACCAAGGCAAAGTGTTACAATTGTAACCAACTCGGTCACTTTGAAAGGCTCCCAAGACCAATCCGGGAACCCCATAGGCCTCCACACATCCCTCAACCTCAAAGTCGACTGGAGCTTCATGGTACAGGATGTGACTCCTGCTCAAGTTCTTATGACTGGAACAGACGATGCCCAGGTATATGAACATCTCTGTACTCCAGCCTGTATAGCTAAAGTTAAACTTTATCAGGATTACAATATAGAAATCAAATTGATATTGAGTCTTTAAATATTTTAAAATTGATTTTAAGAGAGCTGAATCTGACTACCAAAAGAAAATTAAGGAGTTAGAGAAAACTGTCTCTTTTAAAACATGAACACACCAACTACAAGACTCAAATCAAGGATCTAATATCCAAATTATTTAAGGCTCAAGCCCAGCTTGTCACTGCTGAGGCTCAGGCCAGGAAGCATGCTATTTTTGAGCAGAGCTTTCAAGCTATTCTTGCATCATCCTCCCATTCCAAATTCTGTTATCAGAACAAAAGAGGGTTGGGAACCAATGAAATTGCTCCACCACACTCCTATGAGTCTATTAGACAACCTAGACGTGGTATTGAGGAGCAAGAGGTTCCAATTGCTGACCCTTCCTCACTAGAGTTGAAGGATGACGCAACAATAGTGGCCACCACAGGGAAGGAACAGGTAGATGTACCCATCTCCTCCTGTGAAGATCAAATCCTAACCACTAAGGCTAGAAGAAGCAGAGCTAAAGCTACTAGAAGAACTGCCAAGAAAGTGGCCGAATCCAAGCTGAAGATTGACCCAAAACAGAAAGGTGTCTTTATCTCAACTGGACTCTAAGTGTTAGGTACTTCTGATACAGGAAAGGAGTGTAATACCAACACTCCTGTCCTGCCAAAGGATCAGAAGTTGAAGGGAAAAGTTGCTGATGAAGAGAAGAAGCCCAAGAAACAGGAACCCTCACATTCCCAAAAGAATAACATTGCATGCATAATGTGTGGTCTGCAAAACCACATGGCTAAAGATTGTTACTACAATCCTGCAAGCACACATTATGCAAATAATATTAGAAAAGAAGGATTCAGGAAGGTTTCACATTTGGACCTTTTCAAATGGTTCAAGTGATGAAGAAAGGAAAGCTAGTTTCGGAAGCAAGGTTGCTTTCGGAAGAAACTCTTTTTTTCCGAAGGGAAAATGGCTTCGGAAGCAAAAGCTACTAAGGTGGTGAAGGCTTCTTTCGAAAAGAAAGAAGCTTCGGAAGAAGGCCATGCTGCAAAAGCTTTAACAAGCTCATCCTCCAAGATCAACCAAAGGGTGGACTGGAAGATCAAGGAAGATGCTGCAGCCCAAACCTCTTCTTCAAAGACCTCTATTGAACCCCCGTGCATATATTTTGGTTCAATTATGTCATTATCTTTGGAAGAACCTAAGACCAGCAAGGCTTGGGCTTCCAAACAAAACTTACAATCTCATCTTATGTGCAGGGACATCCATATGAGAAGAGCAACAATGTCTGGATTGTAGACAGTGGATGCTCCAGGCACATGACAGGGAATAGATCTCTCCTTCAATAGTTTCAAAACTATGATGGAGGTCCTGTCCAATTTGGAGGTGAGGCCGGAGGATATATTTCTGGCAGAGGGAGTATATCCAGTGGTAAATTAAAGGTTGACAAAGTTAACTTTGTCAAACAGCTTGAACACAATCTGTTAAGTGTTTCTCAATTCTGTGATCAAAAGCACCAAATGCTTTTCACAGAACATGAGTGCAGTATCCTCAAACCAGGGATGACAATTCCTCCGGAATTGGTGCTTCTTAGATCTCCCAGGAAAGGGGATATGTACAAGCTGGATATGAACAATGCTTCCCCAATAGGTGAAGTATCATGCTTTCTTTCCAAAGCTGATAGTGATGAGTCAACACTATGGCACAAACGTATGTATCAAGTAAATTTTTAGAAAATGAATAAATTGGCTAAAAATAGCTTGGTACATGGTTTGCCTAAAAAGGAGTTTTTCTGCAAAGATAACTGTGTTGCATGCCTGAAAGGGAAACAACATAGGACATCTCACAAATCCAAATGTGTTAACTCTATCACTACTCCATTACATTTATTGCACATGGATCTTTTTGGTCCCACAAGTATAATGAGCATTGGAAGGAAATCATACTGTCTTTTGATAGTTGATGATTTTACAAGATTCACATGGGTATTCTTTTTAAGAACTAAAGATGAAACTGCTGAAACATTAAAATCTTTTATTCTTAAAATAGAAAATCAACTTGATCACAAGGTTAAAATAATTAGAAGTGATCAAGGGACTGAGTTGAAGAACTTCTTTCTTGACTCATTCTGTAACTCAAAAAGGATTGCCAGACAATATAGTGCTCCTAGAACTCCTCAACAAAACGGTGTTGCTGAGAGGAGGAACATGACACTTATTGGGGCTGCTCGAACTATGTTAGCTGATTCAAAACTACCTTTAACATTCTGGGCAGAGGCAGTCAGCACTGCATGCTATGTGCAGAATAGAGTTCTTGTAGTTAAGCCACATGGAAAAACCCCTTATGAGCTATGGAACAAGAGGCCGTCGTTCATTGGCTTTCTAAGGTCCTTTGGCAGCAGGTGTACCATACTTAACACAAAAGACAACTTAGCAAAGTTTGCTGAAAAGTTGGATGATGCTATCTTTGTTGTATACTATTCCAGCTCCAAAGCTTATAGAGTATACAACATTAAGAATCAACAATTTGAGGAGTCATCCAATATAGTTATTGATAAGCACACTCCTTGTGTTAGGGGGAATGGCCCTGATCATATCTTCGATTTAGAATTGTTTCCAAACTATTCTAAACCATCTCGTGAGATTGTTTTAGTTGGAACAGGTGCTCAAAATGATGCTAATATAGCTGCTGATCAACTGTTTGAGCTACCCAGACCTCGTCCAAATTCTCCAAGTGCTGAAGTACACCAAGCTTCCACCATTAACAGATCTGATAGTTTAACCATATCAAGGAATAGTGAAGCTTCAACAAGTGAATCACTTGCTGAGCCTCAAAACTCACCAGGTGATCTATCACACACCAAGCTGAAGTCAGTAGTATTTTGAAAGGACATGCAACTGTTAATACTACTTCACAGCCAACCATTGATGATGTTTCTCACTTATTCAATCAGTCCTCATTGAATGATTTTGAAACAGCAGCTGGACAGAGTGTTCCAGTTCTTGAGCAGAATATGTCCAACCTAGATCTATCTCTACAACTAGAAGTGATTCCTCTTCTTAGGATTCATAACACTCATCCCGCTGAAAACATCATAGGGGATGTCACTGAGGGTGTGAGAACAAGAGGACATACTCATCATGGGAATGTCTGCTTGTACTCATGCTTTCTATGCCAGATGAAACCCAAGAAGGTAGAAGATGCCTTGAAAGATAGTAGATGGCTTGAATCGATGCAAGAGGATCTGTTTCAATTCAAGAGACAGAAGGTATGGAACCTATGTCAGCTACCATCTGGTCAAGTACCAATAGGCACTAAATGGGTTTTCAGAAACAAGAGAGATGATAGAGGCTTGATTATCAAGAACAAAGAAAGACTTGTAGTTCAAGGATACACCCAAGTAGAAGGAACTGATTATACTAATGTCTTTGCACCTGTTGCAAGACTTGAGGTAGTTAGGATCTTCCTTGATTATGCTGCATCCAAGGACTTCACTGTCTATCAACTTGATGTCAAGTGTGCCTTTCTATATGGGGATATAGATAGGGAAGTCTATGTATGCCAAACTCCAAGATTTGAAGACCCACAACACCCCAACTATGTGTGTAAATTGGATAAAGCTCTATATGGGCTGCACCAAGCACCTAGGATGTGGTATAAGACTCTATCTCAGTTTCTTCTAAAGAATGGCTACACTAGAGGTACCATTGATAAGACTTTCCTCATCAGAAAGTCTAGAAAGGACATTTTGCTTGTTCAAGTCTACGTTGATGACATCATATTTGGTTCTTCAAATGACCAAATGTGTAAGGACTTTGAGATGAGTTCCATGGGAAAAATGGACTTTTTCCTTGGAATTCAGGTAAAGCAAATGAAGGAAGGGTTTTTCATTAATCAATCTAAGTATATCTCTGACATCTTAGAAAGATTTGAGATGAAAGATTGTAAGCCTGTCAAGACACCCATACCCAGAAACCACAATCTTTGTCCTGACCTTGAGGGGAAAATACTGATCAACATTAGTATAGGGCAATTATTGGTTCTATGATTATCTCACAACTAGTAGACCTGATATCATGTTTGCTACATGCATTTGTGCAAGATATCAGGCTGCTCCAAAGGTGTCTCATCTAGCTGCTGTTAAGAGAATCCTCAGATACCTCAAAGGAGCACCTAAACTAGGTCTCTGGTATCCCAGAAACAAGGATTTCAATCTCTATGGATACTCTGAAAGTGACTATGGTGGCTGCAACATTGACAAGAAATCTACATAAGGAGGATGCCAATTTCTTGGTGGAAGGATCATCTCATGGCAATGCAAGAAACATCAACTGCTGAAGCTGAATACATTGTTGCTGCTAGCTGCTGTGCTCAACTGCTATGGATTTAGAATCAAATGTTAGACTATGGATTCAACTTTATGAGTACTCCTATCCATATTGACAACAGTGCTATCTCCATTACTGAAAATCCGGTGAAGCACTCCAAGACAAAGCATATTGACATCAGGTACCATTTCATTAGAGATATTCATGAGAAAAATCTAATTAAGTTAATCAAAGCCGACTCAAATAAACAATATGCTGATTTGTTCACCAAAGCTTTTGATGAACAAAGATTTAAGTATCTCATAACAGCTATTGGGATGATAAACATTGATTAGCCTACTCTTTTGAAAACCTTTTAAATATGTAAGTGTTATGTCAATACAATTTAAGCCCTGTTACAAAAAGTCTTTCTGAAATTTTCTAAGTGTAAATTCCTTCCGAAGAGAAATTAACCCTTGGAAGTTATTTTTATATCTTTCAAAGCAAAATTCTCAAAGGATAATTTTCTTCTCGGAAGAGTTTTTGTCTCGGAAGACCGATTGATTTCATATCAGATCTACTTCCGAGGCTTACACACTCTCCATTCGGAAAGCAATTCTAACTTTCGGAAGCAAAGTTTTACTTCGGAAGTAAGAATTGCCTTCGAAGACAATTACGACAAATTATTCGGAATGTTTTACATTCAGAAGAAAGATTCTACTATGTAACGTAAATCTCTTGGGCCCCACATTGTAAAAAGCAAGGATTTTGTTAATGATGTCAGATTATTTAACTGATTTTAACCTTACCGCCACTGTCATTTCTTCCACTAAACATCACATCACCTTATCCTAACCCCCATTACCACCTTTCCACCCTCTTTTAAATAATCTCGACTATTCAATTTCATCTTCTTACTTGCAACTTTTACTGCCCTAGAATTTTTCTTCACTCAACTTTACCCAAGCTCAAATTTTATCTGTATTCACCTTTCTTCAATGGCACTTAACCCTCAGCACAACGAAGTCGCACTTCTTGATTCATCAAGAGATGCCGACTTCTCTGAAATCATCTCCTTTCTCACCCAATCATCTTACTACACAGCCCTTACGGTTAACCCCACAGTTTACTCCAACCAAATGGCTGAATTTTGGGGAAATGGTCAAGCCGAAACCCTAAATGGGATTCGTGTACTGAGGTCCATCATTTGTGGACAGGAGTTGATCATTACTGAACAACTCATCAGGGAGCATCTAGAGCTTCATGATGAAAGAGCTCCTACTGAATTCCCCAAGGAAGATTTAGACAACACCTACATCCTAATGGGATATGGTGGAGACCTAAGCAGGTCGACGGTCTACAAATTCAACTTCTCCTACAACTGGAAGTTCCTCCTGCACAGTGTCCTCCACTGTCTGTCAAACAAGTTTGGGGGATGGGATCAAATCCCATATGAACTAGGATGCTTAGTTCATGGATTAGTGAGAGGCCTGCGTTTCAATTACTCAAGATTTGTGTTCACCAATCTGATTAGGAATCTTCAACGGGAGACATTCTTTATTATCCCAGATTCATTCTACACATAATCAACTGTGAGTTAGACCAGAGTATGCTTGTCTGTGCAGATGCTCTAATTGTCCCTCACATGAGGCCTACCATCTTCAAGACTTTGAAGAAGGTGTCCACCAACTTCACTAGAAGGTACACTACTCTGCTTCAAGGTATGATTGGGCGCATAGCTCCTAGTGACATCCCTGTTCACCCCACAGGTGATGAACCCACACCAGCAACCTCCACCACAATGCCAACACTGCCTTCTCCACCCATCACCATCACATAACAAAGACGCCCCAAACGAACCCTTGTTCAATCTACTCTGATTGAACAAGCCCCTCCTACTCAATCCAAAAAGACTAGAGTGGAAACATGGGCTCCCACTCAGTTGAGGTCTGTCCATCCTTCTCTTTTGACCTCAATATGGTTTTGAGTCTCCTTGGTTTCAAACCCAGGAGCCCGACACAAAACAATAGCCCTCAGGATGAGTATTACACTCTTCTGAGCAGCCAACTAGGGACAACCCTACCAAAGGCTCAATGCCTGTAGACATTGACCAAGGTCCCGGGTCAGTAGGCTTAACCTCCCTATCTTTTACTAATCTTCTCTTCAAAACTGATGAAGAGATAACATCTCTCCACGGTAATGAAGTTGATTTACAACACCCTCTCCAAGATCAACAGAGCCTAGAGAAATCCCTTATCTCTAGCCCCTATCAGCAACCCATAACTAAGGTGAGTCCCACCGATGTGGAGGGGACTCATGCAGATTCAGCTGCCACTACAAAAGGTGCCTCAATGGACCTTATGGACAGTGGTAGCATATCTGAGACTGAATCTGCGGAAACCGAGCCTTTTGATGACTCTGAAAGAGACATCATTGAGCATGGGAAACCAGGGTGCCAAGAAACCACATCTGGTGGTGAGGCTAAACATACTAGGTATGTTACCTCATCTCCCGTGATTCTTCAAAAGAAGATGAGGGAAGCATGCAACTCTTCATTAAAGACCTTCTATCTAAAGTCTCAAACCTTGAATCCTTGGTTAGGACTTTAAAAGAAAGGTCCACCGCTCAGCAACTTGAGATTGACAATCTCAAGGCTAAACTAGCTGAGAAAACAGACCGAGAGATCTGTTAGGCATTACCTATTCAAGTCTCATTGACTTCTTCCTCCAGCTCATCTAGCTCTCAAGATGATGCTACCAAAAAGGGGGAGAATGTTCAGAGACAAACATCTGAGAGATACCACAGAGCCAATCTTCAACTTCACATCTTCTACTCCTATCATCACTGTGTCTGAGCCATCTCAAGTTATTCTTCAGATTGACTCAAAGATGCTTAGCGACCTCTACAGACTCTTCACCAAGTTTCTGTTGAGATCCTCCACTGATCAGCAAGCCTTGATGCTGAAATGATTTACTTTGGAGTTGAAGAGCTTCAAAGGCTTACTGCACCTTCTACCACTGGGGAAGAAGTTAGTCAACCTAAGGAACCTAAGATTCAATTCTAAGGGGAAATGGGGACTGATGGCCCAGTAACTGAAACAGTTGGGACAAAATCTGCATCACCTCCAATTTCCGAAGCTGAAGTTAAAGCCTCGAAAGAACAAGTTGAATCTTCCGAAGCTGAAATGGAAGCTGCGGAGGACTGTTCAAAATGTCCGAGGAACTGATCATCACATATGCAATCCTTGAAATGGCATCTGAGGTGAACAGCGAGGACTTTCGGGATCTACCTCCATCCCAGACACCCTCTCTACCTCTCTCACAATCAGAATCCACTCTCCAAGAACCACCACAGTCAGGCTCTTCAAAAGATAAAGGGAAAAGAAATATGACTGTGGAAGAGCTTCAGGAAGAGGAGAAGATGAGAAACTAAAGAAGAAAGGAAGACTTCCTACTGAAAAGTTGCTAGCTGCCAGTACAAAAGCAGTTGCAGCCAATCAGGAGGCTGTCAACAACAAGAAGAGAGAAGAGATCATTGACCAGCTTATCCAATTGGGAGCTGCCAATAAAGAAACACTCCTGCTACCACTAGAAGAGTTGGTGAATCTGGAGAAGGCAACCTAGCTAAAACTTGAAGAAAAAGCCATGTTGGCCTTAGAGAAAGAGAAAGAAGAACAGAAGGAAGCTGACTTGCAGCTGAGGAGAGAAAAGATAAAATTCCTAATTTCCAGAGGCTTTAATCTTCAAGATTTCTCTCCACACAATGATGAGACGATCCTCTGGCTCTACAACAAAGAGCAGGATCAAATGGAGAAAGAAAGAAGAAAGACTGCAAGAGAAAAGACAAAGGAGAAGAAGAAGGAGGAGGAAGAAACAAGGGTCACTACAACCACGAAGCTCAGTGAAAAGGCCTGGATGAAAGACTATCTTCGGGCCCATGGCTTCTCTGGAAGGCAGGTGGGTCCCATGTTAGAGAAGACACTCCAACGGATTGTTAGTGAAATCAAGTCTGACATCTAATGGAAAGAGAAAGAGATGTACAGAAGGGTAAAGGTGATGACCTTCACTGCAACCTCTCAACTACAACCTGAACCCTCACCCCTACCTTTCACCATCAAAACCAAACCCTTCACCCCTGAACCAACATCATTACCCACATCCACTTCATCACCCCAACCACCTAAACTTCCCATCCTTCAACCTAAAACACTTCCCAGAACCTCTGAACCACAACCTACCCAACTACCATCCAAACCATCCCCTCAGCCTTCTCAACATCTTTCTCTTGAGGAGTTCAAGGCAATCAAGACCAAGCTCACCAACTGCACATCTTGAGCGAAGTCTCATGTGAAGAAGACTCTATCAATATCACCTATGTTGATGGATCTTCATGTTCCCTCATAAGAGATAAATTCTTGATTTGCCTAGAGGAACATTATACCAGGCTGCTAGACTTCTAGGCCTCAACTCAGATTCATTAAATGATGAAGAGAAGAAACTTAGAGGAAACTGGTGACTCTGTTGGATACTAAGAAAGAGGACAAGATTCCTAGTCAGTCTCTTGTGCCTAGAAAGAAGTTAATCCAGTGGAGGTTCAATGAAACTTCTCATAATTTTGTTATGGAAAGGGAAAATGGCGAAGTCAACAGACTTAATGCAACCTCTCTGCTACACTCCAGCTGGTTTGATATTGCTGAGTTAGTAGAGAAGCAATTCTCCAACCCCTCCAACTCTGAAACTACTCCACTCATCAGAAGTGATCTCAGTAGTCTTCATCTAGCCGAGCTAACTACAAAAGCCAACATTGAAGAAGAGTTAAAGTTGAGAAGACAAGAAGACAAGGAAAGATCTCCCACTAAGGGCGCTGCCTTTCTACAGATGGTGGAGGTCCAGAATTGGAACCTATAGTTAGATGGGAATATGATTATAGTTCCCATCAACTAACTCTTTTCAGAGGGCAACAACAGATGGTACATATAAGCCAAGGTGACAGACTGGACTTCCTATCTATGAAGGACTTGTACAAACTTCTCAGCACCACATCAGGAAAGAACAAGGAAACAGATAAATATCTACTTTCCTTGATGCTGAAAGTTTTGAGAAGCAGTGACAAGTAAAGTTTTGGTAGCATCATCCTAGGGGAAGTTTGTTGGATCAAGAAGAAGGCTGGTGCAACCAAAACCTATTTACTTAGACAATTTTTGGTACTACATGCAAAGGCTTCCGAAGCTTAGCATGGAACTTCCGAAGGTTGTAGAGTTCTCCGAAGACAAATTGAAAGATCAACTTTCGAAAACAGAACTCTACTTCTGAAGTTAAGAGCATGCTTCCAAAGATCAAGTCTTAAGAGAATAATCAGAAGATACTTCCGAAGTATGAAGAAAAAAAGAAGTTCCCAAGCCTTAGAAGAAGCAGTCTCTTCCGAAGTATAAGTGGCTTCGGAAGTACTTGTTCTTTCGAAGCCATTTAACCTTCGGAAGACACTGCTACGAACCAGTGAACACAAGTATGGTCTCACACTCCGCTGCAGACCTCTGATACTGCATGGCTTCTTCCTAAAGAGCCATGTAGTTGACCATACTTTATTCCACTGTTCACCTTTTATGATAGTACAAGTTACCAACTTTAGTTGGTGACAAAAGGTAAGTTAGGGACATGTCCTGACTACCATATCTCAGATAAGACTTTATTCGAGATACCTTAAACTATAGTCTTGTAGTATAGGCTTTAGTGATAGGATCCTAGCTGGTATCAAAGTATATCTGGCTGTAGGTAGTATTATATATAGGTTCTCATTGTAACTCATTCCACACTGCTTGTAAGAGTCTTGTAATACTTGAGTTGAGAAGCAATATATAAAAGTACTTGAAAATTACTTCTTGTGTTCCTTACTATTGCTATATTGTGATAACTCTTATTGACTCTATCTTTATCCGAGTGTTGTTCAAAGTGAGTTTGAGAGAAAAGCTAAGTGTTAAGTGCCCTCAACCGATCCTGCATATGTATATATATATATATATATACATACATATATATATATATATGTATAATTATATGTATATATATATGTATATATATATATATGTGTGTGTGTGTGTGAATATATATATATAATAGGTATATATATATATATAATATATATATATCGTATATATAGATATATATACGTATATATAGATATATATACGTATATATAGATTATATCTATATACGTATATATAGATATATATATATATATATACGTATATATATATATATACGTATATATATATATATATATAATATATTATATACGTATATATATATATCTATATATATATATATATGTATATATATATATGTATATATATGTTATATATACGTATATATATAGATATATATACATATATATATATATATATATATCTATATATATCTATACATATATATATATACGTATATATATATATATATATATATATACATGTATATATATATATATATATATGTATATATACGTATATGTATATCTATATATGTATATACGTATATATGTATACGTATATACATACGTATAGTAAGTCCCTAATTACAGTGGCCTATTGTGATTAGCCACTTACTTTGCTCTTCATACCCCAAGCATTTCCTGTCCTGACTACATTAGTATTTTAATCTACAAATAACACATAACTACATAATATGTGCACGTAATACCTATTAACATTACGAAAATACATGATGGCACACATCTACTCAGACTGGCATCCATTCCCTTTTCCGTCCCATTCTCAGTTTAAGTTAAGGTTTATTTTGAAAATTTACCCATTTCACTTAAACTTTTGCTCTGACATCAACTTGTAAGGCCCCGTTCCCGGGACGCTTACAGCTTGTCGATCATCACACATAAAACATATAATTACATTCATATCTCATAAAAACATTGTAGCGGAACGTTTAAAATAGACATCTTATTTCATTATAAAAGCTTTTGCAAAACAATACATCGTTATCTAGTTACAAAATACATGTTGCATTACATCACAAAAGCATTATAAGAATGGATGCCATCCAAAAGAGCTGAGTAGCCGCCCCGTGCCATCCTCAACAATATTACTTGCTAACTGGAAACACATAAAAGTCAGCATTGCTGAATGAGTTCTAGTTTTATAATAAAACATACTTTTCTTTCGTTAAAACCGTACTTTACTTTTATGTGATCATACATCATACTTACACATAGATAATATCATTATTATCTTCATCATTCATTCGTTAACTTCCATTCGTTCATACAATCTTACTTTCATTTATTCATTCATTATTACATCTCTTCTTTCCATCAAACCATAAACTTTACCCTTCAGTCTCCTGGTACTAGGCCGAATCCTATCATAGACCTTCCATTACGGTGCACTGCACCTCTGGCCACAGTACCTAAGATAAAGTTCAGGTGTACCATTGTCATGTGCTATGCTCTTTTCATTATCTTCCACTTTACGTTACATAATACTTTCATTTCATTCATTAACATTCAACGTGGAACAATCAGGTCTACAATCATATCATCATTTGCCAAGCTCTTCCTTAGATGAGATACGTGGAATGTCAGGTGATTCGGAAAGGGCCTATCCATTTAACTCTTCTGGTAACTCCAATCTATAGGCCACCTCTCCTACTCGAGCAATGATTCGAAAAGGGCCTATGTACCTCGGGCTCAACTTGCACCGCTTTCGGAAATGAAGGATACCCTTTTAAGGTGAGACCTTCAACATAACCCGGTCACCCACCCTGAACTCAATTGGTCTGCGTCGTTTATCAGCATACGACTTCTGTCTATCTTTGGCTGCCTTCATGAAGGATTTGATCTTTTCAAGCTTCATAATCGTAGCCTTGATCACCTTAACACTCCCTAACTCTTTATGACCAATATCACCCCAACACATGGGTGTTCTGCATCTCCTACCGTATAGCATCTCATAAGGTGGCATACCAATGCTGGCATGATAACTATTGTTGTATGAGAACTCGGTTAACGGTAGGTGGTCATCCCAACTTCCCCCAAAATCAATCACACATACCAGAAGCATGTCCTCCAATGTCTGAATGGTCCTCTCGGACTGACCATCAGTCTGGGGATGATAAGCCGTGCTAATATTTAACCTTGTCCCCATAGCGTCGTGGAATTTCTTCCAGAATTTGGATGTAAATCGGGTGTCACGATCAGACACAATAGACACCGACACACCATGACAAGTTACAATTTCCTTGATAAAAGGATCTGCTAACCTCTCAGATTAATATGTCTCGCAGATTGGTAGGAAGTGAGCACTCTTCGTCAAGTGGTCAACAATCACCCATATAGCATCATACCCTTTCGGGGTACGCGACAGCTTCGTAATAAAATCCATGGTGATGTGCCCCCACTTCCATTCTGGTATATCCAAAGATTGGATCTTTCCATACGGCTTTTGATGCTCGGCCTTCACATGTAGAAAAGTAAGGCATTTACTCACATATTCTACTACGTCGCGCTTCATACCCGACTACCAATAATCTTTCTTCATGTCTTGGTACATCTTTATGGCAACTGGATGAATGGAGTATCGAGTCTTGTGAGCTTCATCTATGATCTTCATTCACAGATCCTCGAAACGAGGAATCCACATTCGTCCAAATTGAGTTCTAACACCATGCGTGTTTTCACCCAATTCTCCGACCAGATCTCTCATTCTTTCGGAGTTAAGATGATCTTCTTTCAATGCCTCATCTTGGAACTCCTTGACTTGCTTAATCACATCGGAGATCATGATCATCCGGTATGCTTTCACCTGAATCGGCTCGGGTCTCTCTTTTCGGCTAAGGGCGTCCGCCACCACGTTGGCTTTGCCCGGCTGGTAGTGGATCTTGCAATCGTAATCCTTTGTAAGCTCCAACCATCATCTCTGCCTCATGTTCAGATCTTTCTGCTCAAAGAAGTACTTCAAGCTCTTGTGGTCAATAAAAATAGTGCGCTTCGTCCCGTAAAGATAGTACCTCCAAATCTTTAGTGCAAAGATCACGACTGCTAGCTCCAAGTCATGAGTAGGATAATTGACCTCATGAACCTTCAACTGTGGGGATGCATATGCTATAACCTTCCCTCTTTGCATTAACACACACCCTAACCCCGAGTAGGAAGCATCAGAATAAACCACCAAATCTTCACTTCCATCGGGTAATGATAGAATAGGAGCTTGAGTCAATCTCGCCTTCAATTCATCGAACGCCTTCCCTTGAGCTTGACCCCATACAAATTTCACATCTTTCCGGGTCAACTTGGTTAGTGGAGAAGCGATCTTGGAGAAGTCTTCAATGAATCTTCTGTAGTAGCCCGCCAAACCCAAGAAGCTGCGAATCTCGGATGGTGTCTTAGGAGACTTCCATTGCATCACCGCCTCCATGTTTGTCGGGTCCACCATAATCCCGTCAAGATTCACCACATGACCCAAGAACTGAACTTCACGCAACCAAAGTGCGCACTTGGAGAATTTAACATACAACTTCTCCCTTCTTAACATCTCCAAAACTTCCGAATGTGGCTTGCATGCTCAATCTCGCTCTTCGAATAAATCAGGATATCATCAATAAACACAATTACTGATTTATCCAACATAGGCCGACACACACGGTTCATCAGATCCATAAAAGCAGCTGGCGCGTTGGTCAAACCAAAAGACATGACAAGAAACTCGTAGTGACCATAACGCGTGCGAAAAGCTGTTTTAGGAACATCCTGCTCTTTCACCTTGGAGCTGATCAAACAAATCATCTATTATCGGTAAGGGGTATCGGTTCTTGATCGTCAACTTGTTCAACACACGATAGTCAATACACATCCTCATACTACCGTCTTTCTTCTTCACAAACAGGACCGGAGCACCCCAAGGGAAGATACTCGGCCTAATGAACCCCTTATCAAGCAGCTCTTGCAACTGCTCCAACAACTCTTTGATCTCCGTCAGAGCCAACCGATACGGTGCGTTGGCAACAGGTTGAGCACCCTGTATCAGATCAATCTGAAAATCAATCTCTCTGTCAGGTGGGCACTCCAGGTAAATCTTCTGGGAATACGTTTGGAAAGTCACACACAACCAATACATCAGATAGTTGTGGTGTTGGTGTATCCACATCCTTTACATAGGCCAAGTAGGCACTACATCCACGCCATTGAAATTACTTTCAGGATCGTCGTAACCCGATCCCCATGAATCGTTACCGAACTCCCGTCGGGCGCTATCAACCGAATCTTCTTTCTACGACACACAATGTTCGCCTTGAATTCCGCTAACCAATCCATCCTAAGAACCAAATCGAAACCACCTAAGGTCATTGCGAACGGTCTAACAGGAAATTTGTGACCTTCTAATTCCACATCACAACCCTCTATCATCTCCGAAATTCTGATAGACTTACCTATAGCGGTTTCAACATCAAAGGGTGCATCAACACGTCTACTACTAACAGGCAGCTTATCACATAAAGCAGCAGAAATAAAACTTTTACTAGCACCCGAATCGAATAACACAGAAGCTAAAGTTTGGTTCACTAGAAACGTACCGGACACAACATCAGGGTCCGTCCTAGCTTCCTCCTGTGTCATGGTGAATGCCTTGGCGCTCTCCCTCGGTCCTTCACTCCCCGTCTTCTTCACCCCGGAACCCTGAACCCTCGGCTTCTTACAATCCCTACTTATGTGGCCCTCCACGCCATAGTTAAAGCACCGAACCATATGGCAGTCCTTTGCTATATGCCCCACCTTCCCACATTTGAAGCACATGTTCAATCCCAACCTGGACTCCCCACTATGCTCTTTTCCACACCTACCACACTTCTTCAAACACGTACCCGATGCGACCACACGACGGTCATCCACCTGTGCCTTCTTATTACCCGTCGAGGTATCACCCCAACCAAACCTCCTTCCATTCCAGTTCCGATCACCACCACCCCTCTTGTTACCTTCAGCCACCACCACGGCTCTCTCATCGTACAATCTCCCTACACCGCCGACCTAAACGTGCTCGGTCGGGCAGTGATCATGTGCTTATGGATATCTGTCGGCAAGCCCTGAACATACCTCTTGATTTTTCGTGACAAGGGTGTCACTTGGTCCGGCACCAGACGTGCCATCTTATTGAACTTCGTGGTGTACTGCTGATGTGTCATGGTTCCCACCTCCAGCTATAGGAACTCCCTCTCAACCTTGTTCATCTCCCGGTGAGGACAGAACTCCTCAATCACCAACTTTTTCAGCTCCGACCATCTCATTCTCCCAATAGCCCCGCTACCATCGGCTTGGACTATATTGTCCCACTAGCACAGAGTCGAGTCCACAAAAAATGGGCAGCTAACTTTACTTTCTAATCCTCCCGGAACTCGCTGATATTTAATATAGCTTCCATTTCTCTCATCCATCGGTGAGCAGCAGTAGCAGTGCCGTTACCATCAAAAGTAAGGGGCTTGCATCGTTGAAACGCCCCATAATTACAGCCTCGTGTCACCTCCTGCATGGGCTCTTCTTCCCCTTCATCATCATCAGAGAGAACCATTTCAGTCTCCAGTTGCACCGCCTTAATCACTTTATTCACTACAGATGGTAAGATTGTCTACATGACCTGATGCACCTCTTCAACCACCGCCACCTTTACCGAGGCTCTCAAATTGGCGCTCTCATCGCCACCCTCCAGATGAGGAGTCTCGGGTTCTTCATGAACCACCTTTTCGGCTCTGGGTATCCCCTATTGGGTCGTGGTTCAACACCACGACCTCCATCACATGAAGCTTTTGAAGATCTACCACCGGCCATTCACACGCACACTGAAAGATTCAAATACCAACACGGTCATTCAAGGGAACAACTCAGTTTATGTCAAGTATAGTAAGTCCCTAATTACAGTGGCCAGTTGTGATTAGCCACTTACTTTACTCTTCATACCCCAAGCATTACCTGTCCTGACTACATCAGTATTTAAATCTACAAACAACACATAACCACATAACATGCGCACGTAATACCGGTTAATATTAAGAAAATACCCGATGGCACATAGCTACTCAGACTGGCATCCCTTCCTTTTTCCGTCCCATTCTCAGTTTAAGTTAAGGTTTATTTTGAAAATTTACCCATACTTAAACTTTGGCCTTGATACCAACTTGTAAGGCCCCGTTCCGGGACGCTTACAGCTGGTTAATCATCGCACATAAAACATATAATTACATTCATATCTCATAAAAACATCGCATCAGAACATATAAAATAGACATGTCATTTCATTATAAAGCTTTTGCAAAACAATACATCGTTATCCAGTTACAAAATACATGTTGCATTACATCACAAAAGCATTATAAGAATGGATGCCATCCAAAAGAGCTGAGTAACCGCCCCGTGCCATCCTCAGCAATCATTACATGACAACTAGAAACACATAAAAGTCAGCGTTGCTGAGTGAGTTCTAGTTTTATAATAAAACATACTTTTCTTCGTTAAAACTGTACTTTACTTGCATGCGATCATACATCATACGTACACATAGATAATATCATTATTATCTTCATCATTCATTCGTTAAGTTCCATTCGTTCATACATTCTTACTTTCATTCATTCATTCATCATTACACCTCTTCTTTCCATCAAACCATGAACTTTACCCTTCAGTCTCCTGGTACTAGACCGAAGCCTATCATAGACCTTCCATCACGGTGCACCGCACCTCTGGCCACAGTACCTAAGATAAAGTTCAGGTGTACCATGGTCATGTGTTATGCCCTTCCATCCGTTGGTACTGGGCCAAAGCCTATCATAGACCATTCATTACGGTGCACAACACCTCTGGCCACAGTACCGAAGGCAAGCAACAATGGTTCCATACAAATGGTCAATCACAAAAGAAAGACCCCGATGTGCATCCTCCCGGGGTAGCGAACCCACACATCGTTGGGCTAACACCTTACAATGGGGCGTGTCCCGACATACAAGGCTTGCAAGACTTTCTTCACTTTCATCTTTCATTAATGCAAGCATTCATTCATCATGTTCCTCTTTTCATTATCTTCCACTTTACGTTACATAATGCTTTCATTTCATACATTAACATTCAACGTAAAGCCAAGGGAAAATAATCATACATAATAAAAAGGAACATCATCATACACAATCATCATCATCATATAGGACAACATCATACATACATAACATACATCAAACATAATCATACAACATCATACACCATCATCAACAACATCATGCCCAAAATAACCTCTAAGGTCACAACAGTCATCTTACATGAACTTACAGGAACCTTCCACATCAAATCTTACATATCCACTTTCCCCCGAAAGTCAGTTAATAAAGTACGCTTTCCTCGGGTACACAAGCCCTACTTGGGCGTATGGGCACCCTTTAGTCGCATGGGCTCCAAGCGACTGAACATCATACGAATGGACCAATGCGGATGAACACCTATGCGAATGAACACCCATGCGAATGGACTTAATGCGATGAACACCTATGCGTATGACCTAATGCATATGAACACCTATGCGTATGAACCAATACGGATGAAACCTAGGCGTATGGACCTCATTCGCATGACTCCCATGCGAATGATCCTCAGTCGCACGACTGGCATGCGTATGACCCTCAGTCGCACGACTGCATGCGTATGAACGTCACTCGCCTTCCTTTCGCCGTATGGCCTTCAGTCGCATGCCATTCGGTCACATAGCCCTAACTGGTGCAGATTGCAGTTCATCCCGAACCCAATCTGCCCTTTTTGATCTCCAAGCTCTTCCAAACTCATTCTAACCCAAATCAACCATCCTAAACCTTAGGAATGCATACCACAACACCATTCAAGCACACCCAAGTCCGAAATTAAACACCACTCGCATCACACACAAACACATACACACGGGTCAAACACACACATTTCAAAAACAGATTTCACTATGTATTCCAGCCCCAAATCAGTTGAAAACATGTAAAAGAGGGGTCCTAGAACTCACACAAACAATACCAACAAGCGAGCTTCGACTAGACCCGCTACACTTTGATTTTCAAGCTCGAATCTACTCGAACCAAGCTTTTTCCTTCTTTTTTCTCCCTTTTCTTCCTCTCCTCTCCTTTTTTTGCAGAATTTGTGTGGTGTAGGCTGCCCTCCCCTCTTATCCCCTCATCCAAACTTTCTCGCATTTTGGCAAGTTTGGTCCCCCGACTTTGGACTTGATTTCTTTTTCTTCTTTTGTCGGCTTCAAAGAAAATATCCGGGTGTTACATATATATGTATACGTATATATACGTATATATACGTATACGTATATATATATCTATATATATATATTGTATACACACACCCACATATATACATGTATGTATATAATATATATATATATATATACACATATATATATAGATACACACACACACACACACACACCCACAAATATATATATATAATATATATACGTATATATATGTTATACGTATATAATATGTTTATATATATACGTATATATAGGTATATACGTATAGATATATATGTTTAATATATACGTATATACGTGTATATATATATATATACACACGTATATACGTATATATATATAAACATATATATACGTATATACGTATACGTATAGATATATATATATATATATATATGTTAACCCAAGTTGATCACAGTTGAATAAAATCATAAGATTATAGATCAAAATATGATAATCAAAATCAAAACCCCTTTGATCTTCAATTAGATTGCTAATAATGTGTCTACATGTAATCCCTCAATCTATTGATCATTCAACCATTAAACTAATTCTAATTACAATTATGCTATTTATAGTCTTGTCTAAGTTTTCTTATTTACACATAACCCCTTAGACTATATAACTAGACTAAAACATGACTCAAACAAAGTAAAATATATTTTTTCACACAAATATATTTATTACAATAAAAATCCTAGTCATCTAAATCTTCAACGTCTTGTCTCGGTTTTTCGTCTCCAACGTGTCGTGTTTGACTTTTGCATTGACTTTGACTTTTGTTGACTTTGAATGTGTTGATAATATATACTATCTTGTAAAGCTCCAACATACTACTCCCCTTAGTCTATCATTATCAATGTCTTCACACGAATCAGCACCGAGAAGTCAATAGTAGAAAGATCTTCACTTTGAATCTTTCTGAATTTGATAAGAAGATTATTCATCTCATAAGCTCCCTTTATTCATATGCTCCCCCTTTTCGAGTGCATTATTTGTAAAGATATTGAAACAACTTTCCCAAATCTCTAATCTTGAGTGCTTCAGAAGATGTAAGAAGAGAATTCCTAGCTCGGTATCTTCTGCAAACTTAAGGAACAGGTTCTCTGATCAGGTACACTGCTCAACTGATGATCGGCCATCACTTACAACAAATATCTGAAACACATTCACAAACACAATCTTACCATTTCTAATTAGATCATTTTATTTTAACAAAATAAACCCGTGTTTATTTGTGTTTGAAAACAAGCGAACTCGTGTTCGGTTGTACGCAATTTCTGTAAATGGATGAAAAATGATAAAATTGTAACAACATAATATGAAAGACCTAAAAGAAATTTTGAAATGAAATTTTATTACAATTTCTTTATTATATACATTTATTATAACATTTTTTATCTATTAATTTTTTATAATAGAGAACTGAATAGATTATGAGATCACATCCTCAAGATATACTTTAGCACAAATATGAAATTAATTATCGACAAGCAATAAAATCACACTGATAACTAAATCTAATCATAGTCTTTGAATGATTTTTGAAATTCTCAAACAGATTACTGATATGTTTGTCCACTTAAACCCATATCCTATCTTTTTTAACAAGCAGTAGATGATTCGTTAAGGTTCGATTAAATACTTTAGAATACTAGGACCCCACAATCATTTGGCAAAAACCCTCACCCAACCTCAGAATTTCTTGAATTTTGTTATGATCTTTATAGAGCAAGACTTGTGCATTAATGTGCAAGGGATTATCAACAGAATATTGCATTCTGTGATGAATTCATCGTTAGATGATTTGACACAACTTAGTCCAAAATGATGAGAGCTCCAAGTCTATACTCACGTATAACAAAGGAGGTGACCATTTAATCAGGTGCCGATAAGAGCTCCAGGTCAGTACTATCGTACAGCAAAGGAGATCATCACTCTATGTCAATACTTCTGTATAGCAGAGGAGATTAGCATAAACACAAGACACATAAATACACCAACCATGGCTCAAAGATATGGTTATATGAATTGTATCATGGTGGGTGAAAGATCAATTCTCAATCCATTTTTTGTCGAGACTCAATTTTCATGCAGGCCAAAATGATTGAGTAAATCTAGACATCCTTAATCATATATTTTAATTTAAATCATTATGTTGCTGTCTACTTTATTTTTTAGACTGAGTCTACCAAGCATATCATTAAAGAATCTGTTTGTTTTTCTATTATTTGCAATAAAAAATGTAAATCATATAATAGTATCAGTTATTATCATTTCTCATTTTAAACTGAAGTCACGCAAAAACAAGCATATCAAGAAGATATACAATCATTTTTCCGTCATCTCGAATCAAATTCCTAGTTCTCTTTTTATTTTTATTTACTATACCCCCCCTCTAAAATTTTATTTTTCTAAACCTATTTTTTTTATTTTTTTATATTATTAATTTTTTAATTAATTTTTTATAAAACTGTACAAAAATAGAAATTTATCAAAAAAGGTCTTCCAAACTACATTGATATGAAGATAAGAAATGAATTATCAAGAAATATGCAGTGATCATGAAGCGAGAACTATGAGTGCATATAAATATCCAGATTGTGGATAAAGTACCATGACCTTAACCTGTTTGTTCCACCTCAAATTTGAATTAGGAACAATTTGTCAGTAAACTGGATTACTAACAGTCCTCCTAAATTGTTCCTACACTCAAAAACAGATTAGTTTGAAAGGGGAACCAAGCCATCATAGTCCTAAAAGTTCCTTTTTCATCGATATAAGAAACCTGCTTTTGCACACAACCGTTTAAACAATCGAGAATTGCAATATCCTTCTTTTTAATTTGCCAAATTTGTTTTGGTTTAATTAATTTGGATTTGAGTGAATTAAATTTGGAAATCATTTTTCGTTTAAGACCAGAAGGAAAAGAATTTGGTTTTAACCTTTGGCCATTTTCAACTCTGAATCATGTAAAACCGGCTTCACATGAAAAGGTTTGGATGAAGGGTTTTTTCATCCAACGATTCAAAGATATGAACTTTTTACCTCTTAAACCAGAGAAGCAACCGTGTTGCCTTTACCATCTGGAACATTATTTATAGACTTACATCTGGAGAAGCAATTTGTTTGCCTTTATCATTGAAGCAAGTCTTTAAGGACACTTTTTTACCACATGACCTTCTTTCCACACTCAAAATAAGCCTTGAAAGGCTTTTGATGCTTGACTGAACCATGTGATGCAACTGGGGATGAGGAATGCTTTGAGCTTGTAGCAGATTCTTGCTTGTTCTGAATTTTCTCGTGCTGAACAGGGAATAAGATCTTCATTAATTGACTGGGTTGTTTTGAAATTGGAGAAGAGATCCGTATTAGCCTTGATTTAGTTTTTAGAAGCTTTTGAGACTTGATAATGTTAGGAGATATCTTGATTTGTGAGGAACCAACACGCTCCTCTGTGATTGATTCATCATCTAAGCTTATCCAGTCTCGTGTACATAGATCTTTCTCCAAGGGATCTTGATTGACACCTCCTATTGTGTCAACTTCGGTATAGGATTTTGATTGCCTGACGTTTCGACAACTGTTACTTCTTTGACAACCTGGCAGGAACAAACAAAGGAATATTACCTGTTCTGAATTTATTGAAGAAGGTTGGAGAAGCATTGATATTGGTGTTGGAGCATTAGAAGCACAATCATCATTAATCTTCTTATCAGACCCCTACCCGAGGAACCCCAAACCTACAGGAGAACCCTGCACATCTCTAACCTCTTTAATATTAACGCTGCTTAAACCTACATTTAAACTATTAGTTTTAGCAGCTTCAATCAAATCATTATAGGGAGGGTTAAGGCAAAGATAGTAACATGAGTGCTAAGAGGAGATAAACGTATGGATTTTCACCACAACCCACTCCTGTTTTAATCATAGCTCCCCTTTGTTTACATAGTAGCTCTTCCTGTTTCATTCTAGATATGGTCCATCTATCAGGCTTTGTTTTAAGTTTCCTTGTTTCAAATTCAGCCAAGGCGACTCTTTCGTTTAAAAGATTAATTTCAACATTTCTTTCAGAAAGAGTTCATTTTAAATGATCATTTTCTTTTAAAGCTTCTGTTAGAGGATCGTGTACGGGACGATGTACTAACTGATTAACGTGTAAACGGAATCAAATAGTGCGGAATCCTATTTCATTAGCGATCCAATCAGTGAGAACGCACGTAGAAACAATTATGTATTGAATCTAACGTTAAGAATCGATTAGGAACCGATCTACTGCGATCTATGAACTTGGAGTATGATCTTAGAGGTCTCTGGACGGCTAGGGTACGTCTGGAGTCAAAGTGTGTTTTATGCTTTCGTTTTTCCATGAATTATGTGGTATAGGGTTGCTCATTCGGGCGAATGAACCATTATCATGGTTCAGTCATGCGATTGAGCCATGTGGTTGATCCATCTGCATGACTGAGTGTTCAGTCATGCGACTGATTCATTCGCATGAAGTTGTTCAGGCGTATGGACCATTTAGGCGCATGGACACTTAGTCGCATGACCATTCGGGCGTATGACCACTGTTGGGGCGCGTGGTCCATTCGGATGCATGAGAAATTCATCTTACTAAGTTTGAACGTATTCAATATTATTATATTATTTATACTAGTTCAAACAACCACAAACCTATATAATCAATTTAATATGCGTTAAACAGTTCATTAATGAAATATTAAACATTATAATCACAAACAAACATTTACATTTCATTAAGTACCCAAGTATTACATAAGTGTAAGACATTAAAGACATATTACATTAATTTCTGAAACTAGGGACACATGTACCAACAAACTCCCCCTTGGACCTAGTTCCATCTAATGTCTTACCATATTCATAACCTCTTCATACTTCTTGTACTTCTCTTCTCTTGTGACGCCTGCGTGTATCTCAAAAGCAAAGCAGAGTCGTATCACGTTCTGGAATTATAGAGCTTGTACAATATCTTGAGAGTCATAGAACAGTGGCCACTTGTACAATGTATATACATCATCTGCAGACAAGTTTGTAAGCCACATAGGGTTAAACACCCTGATGGTTTCCATAACACCATTCTTGTTCAAGACTATGTGACTGCTTCTCCTGTCCTCCAATCATATTACCACCATTTCAAGTGTGGAGTGAAGTCCTGTGGCATCTCCTGTAGAGGGATCTTTGACATTGTTTGTTGTGGACTCCACTTCAGCACTATCTTTGGTTTTCCAGTAATGCGATCAACCTCAGTCCGTCTGAGATACCTCATTGGCTATTGAGGTTTGACGTTGACCCATCTGGTGTGGTACTCTTTTAAGAGCTGCTTCAAACCATCCAGACATCTTGCATGGATCAGCGTATAGCAATTTCAACTTCGGTAACTGGTTCAGCTCAAATCCAGGAAGAGTCTTCAGGTCATGAGGAAACCTGAAGTACTCGATCCCTTTCTCACGTTTAACTGCATAAACGTTGAGATCTTCGAAATATGCCCACACGATGATTTTGCCCGACACCTTATGATGTTTCTTCACTTTGTACAACTTGGTGTAGACAGTCGACTTTGTAGCACTGCATTGGGCTCTTATCTCTTCAAAGCATGCAGCCCACTCAGCCTTTCTAATATTAACTTCAGCATCCGAGGCTTGGGCCTTATCTTCAGCCTTGTTAGACTCTTCTTCCATTCTATCCAGAGTTTCAAAAGTTTCACTAACAAGGTTGTCGCCTAGATTGGGAACGGCATTTCCTTCAACGTCAGTGTACCCTGGATAGTGTTGGTCTGTGACATCTTCTATCTTGATCTCATCAACGTCGTTGAGCTCATCATCACTTTCAACTTGGACTGTTGGAGCATCCTTGACAATCTCATCAGGATTTAGCTTGAACATTTCAGCAATTTGCTCGTCAGTGAGATTGTGAATGATCTTTCCTTCTTCAGGAGTGTACATCACCAATCTCCTAACTATTCCCTGCAGATCAAGAATCTTATTAAGCTGAGTCTGGATCTATTGGAGGGGAGCAACGTCATGTTCATCCCTCTAAAAATTTGGATCTGCTTGATTTAGACATGTAACACAACAATTATTAGTTAGTAATCAAGACAGAAATATCAACATTAAATATAAGCATTTATTACATTAATGTGATACAACATTCAAATACATATGATTTAAATAACAAAAACAGCTAAGTATTACTCTTGTCTTGGATCATATGCTCCTCTGTTGACGGGGCGGATGTGGAGGCACCTTGGTCTTAAGTCCTTTTGCTCCTCCTTTCACCTATAGATGTGGCACCCGCAGCAGATGCATCATCTTCATCATCATCCACATCATCATCACCTGCATCATCACCAACATCAGTATCATCCTCAATGTCATCACCATCATCATCATCATCAGTGTCATCATCAACATCATCTCCATCTCCTTCCTTGATCTTTAACGGCTCGTCCTTTGATCCCTTGAAAAGTTTTCCATTGCTTCAATCTTCACACAGGCTAACCTGATTAACATTAACACCTGTAAAAATTCCCCCTCACATTCAACATATCCCAATATATAAACGTTGTGCTCTCTTGGCGTCTTTATACGGTGTATTGGGCAAAAGTTAGAAGGTTCCAATCCACAGCTGACAATCTCAACCAAATCAGCGTGCACTCAGATTAATCATCAGAAACCAGCTCATATCATCACTTTCTAATTACGTCTTCAATTTCTCTATACATGAATTCCCCCTAAGAATAAGAATCCTCGTTGTGCGGATAGATATAACTTGATTGGCCCATAAATAGTCAGATGCTCCTGACTACCCCACAAAATTAGTGTGACATCCCGTAATTTTTCGTTACAAACTCCGTTAGTTCCGTTAAGTCTTGCATACACGTGTCGTAAGCACACACTAGTTGTCATTTAACGTTGGTGACCTAATTATTAATTAACAAAGTTAAATTAATGATAATCTAACTGACAATATGATTATTATATCATGTTTATGTGTTTACATGATTTAAATGTTCTTTGTGGAAATTAATCGCGTAACTTGGAAACATGCCTATTAATTCGTATGTCTTGTGTTTTTATAAAGATAGGAATATATAATGATATCATTAGTTTAAATCTTTAAATTATTAAGTTAAAAACACTTTACAAAGAGTTTAAAAGCTTAAATTTTATAAAATACAAATTACAAGGGTTTAAATGGTAATTATGAAAAATTAAAAGAAATAAAACAACCCAAACCCTAATCCCTCACACCTTCAGCCGCGACCTTATCTCCCACTTCCCTCCTCTACGAATTCGACCAAGAACAAGCAATTGGCTGCGATTTTGATTTGGTTTCAAGTCATACAACATGTTAGCAACATCAAATCATGTTCCTTTGCAAGAATTAAGGTTAGTTTTGATAGTT
Organism: Flaveria trinervia; assembly: GCA_025506515.1. NCBI lineage: Eukaryota > Viridiplantae > Streptophyta > Magnoliopsida > Asterales > Asteraceae > Flaveria > Flaveria trinervia. The sequence continues at coordinate 12,180,948 of CM046454.1, read as the reverse complement.
TTTATGGGATTTTCATGTTGGCCAAACCCTAATTCGTGAATGGGTGTTCATGCTGTCAAAATTGATGTTGTTTGATGATGTTAGTATGTTAGTTAGATAGTATATATGTTGTTTAACGTTGATTATGCAAAAATGATACGTGTTTGATGAATTGATCATGAACTTTAATCCAAGACAAACCCTAATTCGAAATTGTTGTGATTATGTGAGATTGATGATTTTTTGATGAATGTATGATGGTTAGTAGGTTGTATGAATGCTAGGTTACATTGATCTTGCAAGAAATTGATGAATTGAAGTTGGTGTTCATAGGTTACTAATAATAGTAACTTTATTTTCATGACATGATGATTTGATGATGGATTGATGTTGTTGATGTGCTTAGGATGATGTTAAGGTGTTAGATTATTGATATGAATGCTAGAAACCTTGGAATGGAAGTTATAGTTCTTGGTTTGCCAAAACTAGAAACTTTTGATATTGAATGATTGATGGATTATGATGATTGTATTGTTGATCATGCTTAGATGTTGTTATGAACTTGAAATGGTATATCAGTGATGAATTCATGAATACATTGGGTGTTTTATAGATTTTGGAATGTACTTTCCAAAAGTGAAACTTTATTTGCATAAAGTTTGTAAGATGATAGTTTGAGTATGTTTGGGATATTAGGAGCATTTTAGTATGTTCATGGATGATTTCTAATATGGTAGAATATGTTAATTTAGTTGTGTGGACTTTGATGATCATGTATGATGTTAATGTTGCTTAGTAGTTAAGATATCATGTTGGGACTGGAAATCGATTATTATGGTGTATGTTGAATGCAATGAACATGGTTAATGAATATGATTGTGATCATAATACACGCGTGCGAATCTGAGGCCCCTACTTAGTAGGATGGCAGGGTTTAGAATGTGAAGTCGTGAGTGGCTTCACATGGCATGTAGTGCGTGATTTGATTTTTGTATGGCGTGTTAGTTATGTTATAACTAGTGGGAATGTTGATGTTTTAGATTCGTATGATTTGTATGATATTTGGTTGTAGGATGATTTAGGTAATGCATCTGGATAATGTAGCATACATGTGATCCATTTGAATGTTAACCATGTATGATGTGTGAGTATGCTTGCTTAAATGGTTTACAACACATAATGTCACCAACGGGTCAAACGGGTCAACTAAGTCAAACGTGTTTGTTTTCTGAAACCTTGAGTCTTTGGTTGTAGTGTGCTTAGGGTTCTACATGTTCTCTGTTTACACGTACTCATGTACTTATATGATCTAGGTAACCTCTGAAGGCTGTTTGTCCACTCTTTCTTTCAAGTAAACCTAAGTATTCATTTTGCATATGAGGTGAGTTCATGCCCCACTCTTTACTTAACCTCTTTTGGGGGAGATAGCATACTATTAAATTACAAACGCTTTATATGTATTTAAGTTATGTATAATATTATTGTAGTGCTGTTTACTTTGGAAAAGTCCTCACACTTTCGAATTGTTAATATTGAATAGCGGGGAAACCTGGGTAGTACTACTGGGTTTGACGAGCCCCACCTGTGTGACTCGAGGTCAACCGAGTGCAATTTGTCCTATTGAACATTGTCACAACCTGTTAAGTCATGACAGGAGGCAACAACTTATCACAGTCAGCTTCAATTGCGAAATCACTATGAATTAATATTTGTTGTTAATAGACTAGCTATCTGTTACAATACATTGCTTATATATCACAACTGTTAAATTGTTTATATTTGCACGCCAACTCTTGAACTCACCAACCATTGTGTTGAAATTTTAGTATGCTATTCTCAGGTCTTTAACTTCGCTTGCCATTAGGAGCACTGCACGGGTTCTTCATGCATATTAAGACTCCGTTTAAAAGACATCTTGTTGGTTTCTATTATTAATGTTTTCTCATTTGGTTGGCGCGTGTTTTGCCATATTATACATTTATACACTTTGGGTTTCTTTACTTACAAAACGCTTCCGCATGGTTTTAAAGTTTGAAATTTGGTTGATTTTTTTAAATGTGGCATATAGAGTCGTTCTGAGTAACTATTGACTGTGATCCTGGTTTGTTCGCACACCTCGCGGTAAAACTCCACACGTGGATTTTGAGGGTGTGACAGATTGGTATCAGAGCCATTGGTTATAGGGAACTAGGTTGCATACACACTAGACTATAACCGTACACAGTTAGTTAGTTACCTGTGTCTTATTTTCATCTACTATATACTCATTGGCATACACGTCACACTCTCTGCAGCATGGCATTGTCATCGAGAGCTCTGGGTAAGCGATCTGTATCACCTTCCTCATCTGAATCCCCACCTCCTGCACCTGTACCCGACTAGCCCCGACTAGCTTATCCTCGAGGGGAGATTGATTGGGATCAACCTTTTGTACTGATGGAGCGTGACCCCCCACAAGACTGGAGTTTCTACCCTAGGTTCGTTGATCATATAATGTATAGGGAGCACATACCTATTCCGAGGCCCAGGACTAGGAGCAATGTCGATCAACCAATGCCTTCACTCCCACGGATGGTGCAGTCCAATGAGCACCTAATTGCTGCACTGGTGGCTGCACCGGATACTAAGCAACAACGAGTTAGGCGACTCATGAGTGATATTTGTACACTGCAGCACGAGGTGTACAAGCTACAACATCAAATGGATGAACTCGAGAAGCGACACGGGAAGACCCTAAATGGGTGTCACCACATGGAAGGCAGTCTTATAGCACTTAGAGGACGCGTAACTGCTCGTGAACAGTGGGATGCAGTAGCGGAAAATAGAATTCCTATCTTAGAAGCCCAATTGGCAGCGATTCAGATTGTCATAGCTCCTGCTCCTGCAGAGGACCCTGAGGATGAGGATCCCGAGGAGGAACCCGGGGAGGAGGAATCGGTGGAGATGAAAGATGACAGTGATGGTAATGGTGGCAACAACAATGGAGCCAAAGGGAGAGCCTTCGTCATTGGCTCAGGTGAGGCTCTAAATGATCCTACTACTGTTACTGGTAAATTCCTGTTAATGGTCGTTTTGCTTCTGTGTTGTTTGACACTGGAGCTGATAGGAGTTTTATCTCTACTAAGTTCTGTAGTCTTTTAAGTGATATACCCTCTGCCTTAGAATCTAAATACACTGTAGAATTAGCTGACGGTAAACAGATCCATGTAACGCATATCCTTAAAGATTCTAAGATAGAGCTTGACGGTCATACTTTTGCTATAGATCTTATGCCTGTTACGTTGGGGAGTTTTGATGTAATGATAGGAATGGATTTGCTCTCTAGCAAGCAAGCAGAAGTCATATGTCATGAGCAGATCATACGAATTCCTCTTGGTGACGAAATCCACACAGTCAGAGGGGATAGGAGTGGTGCGGTGATAGGCATCATCTCATACAAGAAAGCCCAAAAGTTATTGCGAAAGGGTCGTTTGGCTATTCTAGCACTCGTAACCGATAAGCAAGTGGAAGAAAGAAGAATGGAGGATATTCCCATAGTGCGTGACTTTTTAGAGGTGTTTCTAGAGGATCTTCCTGGATTACCACCTCACCGCCAAGTGGAAATCCAAATCGAGTTGACTCCCGGCGCAGCCCCGATTACTAGGGCACCTTATCGATTAGCACCGAATGAACTACAAGAGTTGTCATCACAACTCTAGGAGCTTTTAGATAAGGGCTTTATTCGACCTAGCACATCACCTTGGGGAGCCCCTGTTCTTTTTGTTAAGAAGAAGGATGGCACATTCAGGATGTGCATCGATTATAGGGAGTTAAACAAAGTAACAGTCAAGAACCGATACCCTTTACCTCGTATCGATGACTTGTTTGACCAGCTTCAGGGATCAAGCATTATTCAAAGATTGGCTTGAGATCCGGTTATCATCAACTTCGAGTCCGAGAAGAAGACATTCCTAAGACTGCGTTTCGTACTCGTTATGGTCATTATGAGTTCTTGGTCATGCCTTTTGGGTTGACTAATGCACCTGCTGTGTTCATGGACCTCATGAACCGCGTGTGCAAACCCTATCTCGATCAGTTCGTCATTGTGTTTATCGATGATATACTGATATATTCTAGGACCAAGGAGGATCATGAAGAGCACTTACGAATGATCTTAGAACTATTGAAGAATGAGCAGCTATATGCCAAATTCTCAAAGTGTGACTTTTGGATACGAGAAGTGCAATTTCTAGGTCATATTGTTAATGAGAAAGGGATACATGTCAATCCTGCCAAAATTGAGGCGATAAAGAATTGGACTACACCCAAAACGCCGAGTGAGATAAGACAATTTCTGGGATTAGCAGGATATTACCGACAATTCATAGAAGGATTTTCTAAGATCGCACAACCTCTCACGGCCTTGACTCACAAAGGAATGACATACAAATGGAGTGAGAGACAAGAATCGGCTTTTCAATTGTTAAAACAAAACTCTGTAGTGCCTCGATATTAGTACTGCCAGAGGAACGGATGATTTCATGGTGTATTGTGATGCATCCATTCAAGGATTGGGTTGTGTCTTAATGCAAAAAGAAAAGGTGATAGCCTACGCCTCGAGACAACTAAAGGTTCATAAGAAGAACTATACCACCCATGACTTAGAATTGGGTGTAGTGGTTTTTGCCTTAAAGATTTGGAGACATTACTTGTACGGTACCAAGTGCACTATCTACACCGATCACAAGAGTCTTCAACATATCTTCGAGCAAAAGGAGTTGAATATGAGGCAATGACGTTGGGTGGAACTACTAAACGACTATGATTGCGCTATCAAGTATCATCCTGGAAAGGCGAATGTGGTTGCTGATGCCTTAAGCCGGAAGGAAACAGCTAAACCCAGATGGGTGCGAGCTTTTACAGCTTACTATCAGTACCCAACTGCCCGAACAAGTTAAGGAGGCACAGATAGCAGCCTTAAAAGCGGAAAATGTTGGTTCTGAGTCGTTAAGGGGAATGGATAAATAACTGGTGGTGAAAGAGGATGGAATTCGGTATTTCATGGATAGACTTTGGGTGCCTGTCTATGGAAATCTAAGGGATTTAGTTATGAGTGAGGCGCACAAATCCAAGTACTCTATACATCCTGGATCTGACAAGATGTACCACGACCTAAAGGCATACTACTGGTGGCCTAACATGAAAGCGGATGTAGCTACGTATGTGAGCAAGTGTTTGACCTGCTCGAAAGTAAAGGTGGAATACCAAAAACCATCCGGACTGTTGCAACAACCCGAGATACCAATATGGAAATGGGAACAAATATCCATGGATTTCATTACCAAATTACCCCAGACTAATACTGGTTGTGACACGATATGGGTTATCATGGATCGATTGACAAAGTCTGCTCATTTCCTTGCAATTAAGGAAACAGATAAGATGGAGAAATTAACCTGACTGTACCTTAAAGAGATCGTTTTGAGACACGGTGTACCGATCTCAATTATTTCCGACCGCGACGCTCGTTTCACGTCACATTTCTGGCAATCATTGGAGAAATCTTTGGGTACACGATTAGATATGAGTACTGCTTATCATCCATAGACGGATGGCCAGAGTGAGCATACCATACAGACGTTGGAGGATATGCTACGTGCTTGTGTGATTGACTTCGGGAATAACTAGGAAATTCACCTGCCATTAGTAGAGTTTTCTTATAACAACAGTTATCATACTAGCATATAGGCAGCACCTTTTGAGGCGCTGTATGGGAGAAAATGTAGATTACCAGTTTCCTGGGCGGAAATTAGTGATAATCAGCTAACAGGTCCCGAGTTAATTCATGAGACAACCGAGAAGATTATGCAGATACGAAACCGTATGGCTGCAGCGCGAGACAGAAAAAAAGTTATGCTGACAAGAGACGGAAACCTTTAGAGTTTCAAGTTGGTGACAAGGTGTTATTGAAGGTTTCAGCATGGAAGGGTGTAGTTCAGTTTGGCAAACGAGGGAAGCTAAATCTAAGGTACGTTGGACCATTTGAAATAGTGGAAAGAATAGGTTCAGTGGCCTATTGACTAGCCTACCTGATTCGCTAAGTGGAATCCACGATGTATTTCACGTGTCAAACCTAAAGAAGTGCCTAACTGATGAAACAATGGTCGTACCACTAGAAGAAGTTCAAGGGGATGAACAATTACGCTTTATTGAAGAACCAGTCGAGGTGATGGACCGTGAGGTGAAAACACTTAAGCAGAGCAAGATACCCATAGTCAAAATTCGTTGGAATTCGCGACGTGGACCGGAATTTACAAGGGAACGAGAAGATCAAATGAAGCTTAAGTACCCTCAACTATTCGAAAGGACGATGCCAGTAGACGAAGGTATTGATTTAAATTTCGGGACGGAATTTCTTTCAACATGGGGATGATGTGACAACTCATCCAAAACTCACTCGATTTCAGTTTCTATGTGCCAATGCAGTAGACCAGTGATGGAACACTCTCACCATGTAACGTAATTTTCGAGACGAAAATTCTTTCAACATGGGGATAATGTGACATCCGGTAATTTTTCGTTACCAAACTCCATTAGTTCCGTTAAGTCTTGCATACACGTGTCGTAAGCACACACTAGTTGTCTTTTAACGTTGGTGACCTAATAATAATAATTAACAATGTTAAATTAATGATAATCTAACTGAAAATGTGATTATTGTATCATGTTTATGTGTTTACATAATTTAAATGTTCTTTGTGGAAATTAATCGCGTAATGTGGAAACGTGCCTATTAATTCGTATGTCTTGTGTTTTTATAAAGATAGGAATATATAATGATATCATTAGTTTAAATCTTTAAATTATTAAATTAAAAACACTTTACAAAGAGTTTAAAAGCTTAAATTTTATAAAATACAAATTACAAGGGTGTAAATGGTAATTATGCAAAATTAAAAGAAATAAAACAACCCAAACCCTAATCCCTCACACCTTCGGCCGCGACCTCATCTCCCACTCCCCTCCCTTTGCGAATTCGACCAAGAACAAGCAATTGGCTGCGATTTTGATTTGGTTTCAAGTCATACAACAAGTTAGCAACATCAAATCGTGTTCCTTTGCAAGAATTAAGGTTAGTTTTGATAGTTTTTGTGGGATTTTCATGTTGGCCGATCCCTAATTCATGAATGGGTGTTCATGATGTCGAAATTGATGTTGTTTGATGATGTTAGTATGTTAGTTAGATAGTATGTATGTTGTTATGAACTTTAATCCAAGACAAACCCTAATTCGATATTGATGTGATTATGTAAGATTGATGATTGTTTGATGAATGTATGATGGTTAGTAGGTTGTATGAATGCTAGGTTACATTGATCTTGCAAGAAATTGATGAATTGAAGTTGGTGTTCATAGGTTAATAATAATAGTAACTTTATTTTCATGACATGATGATTTGATGATGGATTCATGTTGTTGTTGTGTTTAGGATGATGTTAAGGTGTTAGATTATTGATATGAATGCTAGAAACCTTGGAATGGAAGTTGTAGTTCATGGTTTGCCAAAAGTAGAAACTTTTGATATTAAATGATTGATGGATTATGATGATTGGGTATTGTTGATCATGCTTAGATGTTGTTATGAACTTGAAATGGTATATTAGTGTTTGTAACACCCAGTTATTTTAAAAGGGCAAGACATGAAGAATAAATGAAAGAAAAGCAATAAAGTCCAAGTCGAAGGACTAAAATTGTCCAAAAGGACAAATCTTTGAAAAAGTTGGTGTAAAGGCGGGCATGGCCGCCCACCCTCACTTCACATCACCATTTTCTTTCGGTTTTAGAGAGAGAGAGAGAGCAGAGGAACTCTCAGCTGAAGAAAAGAAGAGAAGAAGAAATCAAATTCAAGGTAAGAATTCGTGGTTTTTAAGTGTTTATGACGGGTTTTATCCTGGTTACATTCTTATGTGCTTATGTGGTTGTGTATGTGCTCGGGTGTGTGTGTTTGGTGTTGTTTTTAGGTGTTTGAACTCATTTGCAAGCGGGTTAGAAAGGAAGAAACACCCAAGTTGCATTAGGTGAGTTCTAGACCCTGACTTTTACTTGTTTTAAACTATCTTTGGGGCTGAAAATGTATTAAAACGATTTTTAAATATTTATGTATGTTTACCCGTATGTAATGTGCATGTTGGATGTTGGTTCTTGAATGCTTATAGGTTATTCCTGTTTAGAATAGCCATGTTAAGCTTAGAGCAGATGGGTTTGATGATTGGGTTTGAAAACATACTAGAAACATGTTACACAGAAGGTCCATGCGCCTGAAAATGCCTTAGAAGGATTTAAGTGTAATCCATGCGCCGGAACAGTAGCCCATATGCCTAAGATTGCCTTAGAAATGTTTAAATTTATCCCATGCGCCTGAACAGTGGTCCATGCATCTGGAAATGTTAGCCAGACGACTAAGTGTAGAGCCATGCACCCCAATAGTGCCCATGCGCCCCAATAGTGCCCATGCGCCCAAGAGGCCCATGCGCCTAAGTGTTCATATGCACGAATAGTGCCCATGCGCCTGAATAGTTCATGCGCCTAAGTGATAAATGATTAAGTGTTGGCTGATGCGCCTATATAGTGATGAAATGCCCAAACAGGGCTCATGCGCCCAAATAGTGCCAAAGCGCCTAAGCACTTAGAAACTTTTACAGAATTTTCTGGGAGTCTGTGCTTTTAGGGTTTGACCAAGGGTTGACTGGTGCTTATTTATGATGATGTTTCATGCATGGTTATAATTGTTCCTTATTATTATTATTGCTATTATTATTATTACTTATAGTATGTGAATTTACGTGGTATGTTTATTATCGTAACGTAAAGTATATTGTAATGTGCATCAGGTGAGTTCTAGACCCTGGTTTTTACTTGTTTTAAACTATCTTTGGGGCTGAAAATATATTAAAATGATTTTCAAATGTTTATGTATGTTTATCCATATGTAATGTGCATGTTGGATGTTGGTTCTTGAATGCTTATAGGTTATTCCTGTTTAGAATAGCCATGTTAAGCTTAGAGCAGATGGGTTTGATGATTGGGTTTGAAAACATACTAGATACACGTTACACAAAAGGTCCATGTGCCTATATAAGGCTCATGCGCTTGAAAATGCCTGAGAAGGATTTAAGTGTAATCCATGCACTTGAACAGTAGCCCATACGCCTAAGATTACCTTAGAAATGTTTAAGTTTATCCCATGCGCCTGAACAGTGGTCCATGCGTCTGGAAATGTTAGCCGACGACTAAGTGTAGAGCCATGCGCCCCAATAGTGCCCATGCGCCTGAATAGTTCATGCTCCTAAGTGATAAATGATTAAGTGTTGGCTGATGCGCCTATATAGTGATGAAACGCCCAAACAGGGCTCATGCGCCCCAATAGTGCCAAAGCGCCTAAGCACTTAGAAATTTTTACAGAATTTTCTGGGAGTCTGTGCTTTTAGGGTTTGACCGAGGGTTGACTGGGGCTTATTTATGATGATGTTTCATGCATGGTTATGATTGTTCCTTATTATTATTGCTATTATTATTATTACTTATAGTATGTGACTTTATGTGGTATGTTTATTATCGTAACGTAAAGTATATTGTAATAATAAAGAGAAAGAGCAATAAAGAAAAGAAGATGAACATTAATAAAATGTTAACAAGTCTTGCAAGCTTATAGGAGTGACACGACCATGTTGTCGTTAGCTGGACCGGTGTTGCGCGTTAGCTACCCCATATTGCACACGTCCTGGGTGATTGGGTCGGCCTTGCATACAGTACACATCACCTTTTCGAGGGATACAGTTGACCCTTTCGAGGGATAAAGTTGACCCTTTCGAGGGATACAGTTGACCTTTTCGAGGGATACAGTTGACCCTTTCGAGGGATACAGTTGACCCTTTCGAGGGATACAGTTGACCCTTTCGAGGGATATAGATGGCCCATCACCTGTTTTCCCATCACGCATATAGTTGGGGTATTGCTCATTGGTCCATACAAAAAGTGAAAGATAAAGATAAAAGTTTACAGAACAGACAAGGCATACAGTAAAGAGAATGAACAGTATTCGTTCATATAGTTAATGCGTGCTCGCATATACAATATAGATTTGTATTTTACAGAAAAGAGAATTTTCATATACAACATATAGAAAGTATTTTATTACTTCTAAAACTAGAACTCACTCAGAACGTTGGCTTTTTTATATTTTCAGTTGGCAGGTAATTATTGCTGAGGATGGCACGAGGGTGAAGCTACTCGGCAGGAAAAGACTGACATCCATTCGTATTCTATGTTGTTGTTGTTGTTTTGTAATGCAGTAAAACAATTCTTTTGTATACAGTAAAATGATGATGTATTGCTTGATAATAGTGTTCTAAATGAAATGAATGGTTTTTGATAAATTATTTCTGCTGCTTAAGTTTGTACAATTATAATGTGTAGTGTTTTTAAATGCTGTGATTGACCAACTGTGAGGTGCCCGGGAACGGGGCCTTACAAGTTGGTATCAGAGCCAAAGTTTAAGAGAATTAGGTTAAATAAACTTTTAAAACCTAAACTGAAAATGGGACCAATGGAAGGATGTCAGCCCGAGTAGCTACGTGTCATCTGGTATGTCTTTTCCTAATGTTAACCGGTATTATATGCGCATGCTATTTGATTATGTGCTCTTAGTAGATTTAGATACTGACTAAGTCAGGATAGGAGATGGTTGGGGTATGAAGAGTAAAGTAAGTGGCTAATCACAACTGGCCACTATAATTAGGGACTTACCATACTTGACATAAACTGAGTGTCACCTTGAATGACCGCGTTAGTGTTTGAATCTTATAGTATGCTTTTAGAGGATGGTTGGCAGTAGATCTTCAAAAGACTCTCGGGGTGGAGGTCACGGTGCTGTTCCACGACCCAAGAGAGGAAGACCCAGAGTCGAGAAAGTGGTTCATGAAGAACCAGAGACCCCTCATCCTGAGGGTGGCGACGAGAGCGACAATCTGAGAGCCTCAGTAAAGGAGGTGGTGGTGGAAGAGGTTCACCAGGTCATGCAGACGATTTTACCGTCTGTGGTGACCGAAGTGAATAAGGCAGTAAAGGAAGGGGAAAGAAAGGAAAGGAACAACCAGATCCGGAAATTGTTCTCTCTGATGATGAGGAGGAGGAAGAAGAGGAGCCTGTGCCGGAGGCAATCGAGGTTGCAACTATGGGGCATTTATGAGATGCAAGCCCCCTACTTTCAATAGATGGCACTGCCACAGCTGCTCACCGGTGGGTGAGGGAAATGGAGGCTGTCCTTGATATCAGTGAGTGCCGTGAAGATCAGAAGGTGAAATTTGCCACCCACTCTTTTGTGGACTCGGCTTTGTGCTGGTGGGACAACATTGTCCAAGCCGAGGGTAGCAGGGCCATTGAGAGAATGAGATGGCCTAAACTGAAGAAGTTAGTGATTGAGGAATTTTGTCCTCACAGGGAGATGGACAAAGTAGAAAGAGACTTCCTACAGCTGGAGGCGAGAATGATGACACACCAGCAGTACACGACTAAATTTAATGAAATGGTGTGGCTGGTGCCCGATCAAGTGACACCACTGTCACGAAAGAATAAAAGACATGTCCAGGGACTGCTGGCAGATATCCGTAGGCATATGATCGCTGCCCGGCCGAGCACTTTCAGGTCGGCGGTTGATTTGGCTGGTAGATTATATGATGAGCGCGAGGTGGTGGTGGCTGAGGTGAAGAGGACGAGTGGGGATGGAAGGAACAGGAATGGGAAGAGATTTGGACGTGGTGGTTTTACTTCAAACAACAAGAAGGTGAACAGGAACGACCGTGGAGTGTCGTCAAGATCAGGGCTGAGGAGGTGTGACAAATGTGGAAGGGAGCATACCGGTGAGTGTAGGATGGGGATGAACGTATGCTTCAAGTGTGGCCAGCCTGGCCACATCGCTAGAGACTGTAAGAAGCCGAGGGCGGAGAGTTCTGGAGCGAAGAAGAAGCCAGAGGAAGGATGGTAGAGAGCAGGTGTCAGAGCTTACACCATGACCCGGGGAGGAAGCCAGAGCTGATCCCGATGTCGTGTCAGGTATGTTTCTAGTAAACCAAACTTGTGCCTCTGTATTGTTTGATTCCGGTGCTAGCAAGAGTTTTATTTCCACTACTTTCTGTGCTAAGTTGTCTGTTAGTAGTAGAAAGGTCAGTGGACCATTCGATGTAGAAATTGCTATTGGTAAGTCCACTAGAATTACTAATATGATAGAGGACTGTGCCATAGAACTAGAAGGTCATATGTTTGCTGCTAGGTTACACCTAATACCCCTAGGTGGATTTGATGTAGTACTAGGGATGGACTGGTTAGCAACCTATGAAGCAAACATCATGCGTCGTAAGAAGATGATCTGATTAACAGCGCCTGATGGGAATAAGGTGACAGTTTATGGTGATCGCGTCACGATGATCCCGAAGATGATTTCGATGGCGGTGGCGTGGAAGTGCATAAGACATGGATGTAGTGCCTACTTGGCCTACGTGAAAGATGTGGATGCGTCGGCACCGCAATTATCCGAACTACCAGTGGTGTGCAACTTTCCGGATGTATTCCCGGAAGACTTACCCGGCGTGCCACTGGATCGCGAGATTGAGTTCCAGATTGATTTGATACCCAGTGCTCAACCCGTTGCCAAAGCACCGTATCGGTTAGTTCCGACAGAAATAAAGAACTGATGGAGCAGTTGCAAGAGCTGCTCGATAAGGGGTTCATTAGAACGAGTATCTCTCCCTGGGGTGCTCCGATCCTGTTTGTGAAGAAGAAAGACGATAGCATGAGGATGTGCATCGACTACCGTGAGCTGAACAAATTGACAATGAAGAACCGATTCCCCTTACCGAGGATTGATGATTTGTTTGATCAGCTTCAGGGTGCCTGTTGGTTTTCAAGGATAGATCTTCGATTTGGTTACCATCAGCTGAAGGTGAAGGAGCAGGATATCCCTAAGACAGCTTTTCGCATGCGCTATGGTCACTATGAATTCCTTATTATGTCATTTGGTCTGACCAATGCGCCAGCTGCTTTTATGGACTTGATGAATCAAGTGTGTCGGCCAATATTAGATAAATCAGTGATTGTGCTGATTTATTCGAAGAGCGAGGAGGAGCACGTCGATCACATTCGGGAGGTGTTAGAGACCTTAAGAAGGGAGAAGTTGTATGCCAAATTCTCCAAGTGCGCGTTCTGGTTACGCGAAGTTCAATTCTTAGGTCACGTGATAAATCTCGAGGGGATTATGGTAGACCCTGCAAAGGTGGAGGCAGTGATGCAATGGAAGTCTCCAAAGACGCCATCTGAGATTCATAGTTTCTTGGGGTTGGCGGGGTATTATCGAAGGTTCATTCAGGACTTTTCCAAGATTGCTTCTCCACTGACCAAGTTGATCCGAAAGGATGTAAAGTTTATATGGGGTCAAGCCCAAGAACAGGCGTTCGAGGAGTTAAAGGTGAGGTTGGCTCAAGCTCATGTCTTGTCATTACTCGAAGGAAGCGAGGATTTGGTGGTATATTCAGATGCTTCTTGTCACACCCCCGCTAAGAGCGGAAACACGGGGTTGCGACGAGACGGGAATCGTCATAACACATGGTAAGCGATAGAGATGCAATAATAAAATGATGACAAGCGTGTCATGACGACACCCGACAACAAGGGGACTTGTGTCGTGTATAGTCGATGTTCACGACAACATAGCCATATGCATAACAGGATAAATGATTCACATGATCACATAAAGATGAAATTGTAATGTAAATTCCCACAACCCGGGAACAAGTTTCAAAAGATTGTAATTGCTTACACAGTTCAACATTGTTCAAAGTAACTGTTTGTCAAACATGTTTAGTCTAAAAATGCATCCTAGGGTCTCCACTAAGGCAGCACACCTAGAACCTCAGCTAGCTTGATCACCTGAAAAGATATGCTCAAAATAGTCAACAAATTGTTAGTGAGCTCGCAGGTTTAAGTAATAAAAGTGTAAGTGATGCTGTATAAAGTAAATGATATGGAATACCGTGAATACAGTTATATACACAAGTAAAATCACATGACATGAGCTTTGCAACCAAACCTAGCGACGTACACAAAGAAATTGTCGACGTATATTCACCCAAGACCCGTACCTGGCTATTGTTGGTACTAACTAGTATACCAACACGAGGGTGGGGGTGTCAACCCAGTAGTACTACCAATACCTAACCGTTGGTTCCCACACTGGAATTAAATAGTTGCAAAGATAGAACCACACAGCAGACCCAAGCACGTATCAGATAAGTACGTGCAACACAGTATCACGTTGATTCCTTGTATGAAAATTGTATGTATGTTGCACAGCATAGAAAACGGGCGAGCATACTTTTCCCCCATGTTTGTAAATGTTTGTAAAATAGTATAAGCATAAAAAGGGACCACGAAACTCACTTGTTAAGCGGTAAGTATGTAAGATCAATGTATCCCAGATGTTGAGTGCAAAAGAACGGTCAAACACCTATTGACGGTTATTGTCAAGCATTAATGACATGTATAAGCGTATAGTAATGCTTGGTTGGTTCGGGTTGTATCGGTTCGGTCGTGGGTGGCACACACACGCAAGCGGACACACGTATCAGATCTTATGTAGATCCAAGTACTACGAGTAGGCGTCATTGCTTACGACATCCTTGTAAAGATCTCCTTGTTATGAAAGATGACACTTGTTAAGTATTTGTAGTTTCGAATGGGTTGTCGGTAATTGTAAAATGTTAGGTTTATTTCAATTGAAAAATATTATGTGCATGTTAATAGCGTTGACTTTAATCTTTGGGGTCAAGCAATGACACTTTTACTGATGTTGCCTTATCATCATCAGACGTTCAAGGGATATTCACACTCATCATCAGTCACGCAACAGCACTAGACGCTCGACCCACGTTCCACTCGTACGAATCAACCTTCAATCGTGCGAATTAGCTACTTTCGTGCGATTGAACCTTCATTCGTGCGATTGGACTCAGTCGCACCACACAACACACACATTCGCATGGCCCAACCTCCATGCGCACGAATCAACCCTTAATCGTGCGAATTTGCTACTTTCGTGCGATTGAACCTTCATTCGTGCGATTGGACTCCAGTCGTGCAAAACACGCACAATCGCATACACTCAGTCGGTCACCTGACTCGATAACACACAATCATCCACACGCATGAATCAATCGCATACAAACACCCAGTCGCACGACTCAGTCGCACGACATGCCTAGTCACACAACTCAGTCGCACGATTGACTTAGACGCATGATTCAGTCGCACGACTCACTCAGTCGCACGACTCAATCGCATGACAGACCCAGTCGCCTGAACTATAGAATCGCGACTGTGGTCGGGCTGAGCAGCCCCCGAGCTGCTCTAACGCGGGTTTTATACCACGAGGACTTCCAGAAACACTCAACAAACATACTCAAACATGAAACACAAGCAGAAAGACCTCACACGCACCCACTCGACCTAATGTGCTCGGATGAACCCGAGCACCCGAAACCCTAGAAAACGCAGCAGTAAAACCGAACCAAAAACGGGTTGAACAAGGTGTCTACCTGCTAGGAACACGTATACACAATGATACCCAAGATTTGGCAGTGAAAACGCGACAAATGTGACGATTTTAGGTGCTAGATCGAGAGAGAAAGTGGAGAAAATGTTGAAGGTGGAGAAGATGAAGATGAGGATAAATGGCTGGGAATGGGGTTCATATACCCAGCCCAGGTTTGCAAAATTACAAGTTTAGTCCCTGCACTTAACCCTCGAGTTTCCCAAAAATTTGTTTCGGTTGATTACGATCTTAAAATGTTCGTTATATTACGGTTAAAAGCGTGTTTAATGGCATTTGATAGCCTAAAATGGTTTTATTAATGACAATGATCGAAATTAAAAATGATATATTTGGTGGTAATGGTGATGAAATTTATAAAAGTTTTATGCTTAACACACGTTCTCAAAGGAAGTACAGGCACAAGGGAAAAGGTAAGCAGACATGATTCTTTAAAGCAGGAGTTCATGAAGAAAAGGAAGAATAATTAAAATATTTCTATGTTATTTATGTCGTTCGACGGACCTCAAGGTGACGGATGTCACACTTCTTACTCGGGGTTGGGGTGTGTACTAGTGCAGAGAGGGAAGGTTATAGCCTATGCATCCCGATAGTTGAAGGTTCATGAGGTCAACTACCCTACTCATGACTTGGAGCTAGCAGTCGTGGTCTTTGCACGAAAGATTTGGAGGCACTATCTGTACAGGACGAAGTGCACTATTTTCACTGACCATAAGAGCTTGAAGTACTTTTTCGAGCAGAAGGATCTGAACATGAGGCAGAGACGATGGTTGGAGCTTATAAAGGATTATGATTGCGAGATCCATTACCATCCAGGCAAAGCCAACGTGGTGGCTGATGCTTTTAGCCGAAAGGAGAGGCCTGAGTCGATTCGGGTGAAAGCATATCAACTGATCATGACCTCTGATGTAATGAAGCAAGTCAAGGAGTTTCAAGATGAGGAATTAAAAGAAGATCATCTAAACTCTGAAGGAAGGAGAGGTCTGGTTGGGGAATTGGCTGAAAACACCCTTAGTGTTAAAACTCAATTCAGACGAGTGTGGATTCCTCGTTTCGGGGATCTACGTGTGAGGATTTTGGAGGAAGCTCACAAGACTCGATACTCCATTCA
This sequence comes from Flaveria trinervia, assembly GCA_025506515.1. Classification (NCBI taxonomy): domain Eukaryota; kingdom Viridiplantae; phylum Streptophyta; class Magnoliopsida; order Asterales; family Asteraceae; genus Flaveria; species Flaveria trinervia. The sequence goes on along the minus strand of CM046454.1, from coordinate 12,164,221 downwards.
TCCTGGTGCCACAAAAATGTATCAAGATATGAAGAAAGATTATTGGTGGCCGGGTATGAAGCGTGATGTGGTGGAGTATGTGAGTAAGTGCCTTACTTGCTTACAGGTGAAGGCCGAACATCAGAAGCCGTATGGGAAGATCCAACCTTTGGATATACCGGAATGGAAGTGGGCGCACATCACCATGGATTTCATAACGAAGTTGCCACTACTCTGAAAGGGTATGATGCCATATGGGTGATTGTCGACCGTCTGACAAAAAATGCTCACTTCCTACTGATCCGGGAGACATATTCAACCGAGAGGTTAGCTGACCTGTTCATCAAGGAGATTGTAACTCGTCATGGTGTGCTGATGTCCATTGTGTCTAATCGTGACACCCGGTTTACATCTAAATTTAGGAAGAAATTCCACGATGCTATGGGGACGAGGTTACATATTAGCACGACTTATCATCCTCAAACTGATGGTCAGTCAGAAAGGACCATTCAGATATTGGAAGACATGCTTCGAGCATATCTGATTGATTTTGGGGGAAGTTTGGATGACCACTTACCGTTAGCTGAATTCTCGTACAACAACAACTATCATGCCAGCATTGGTATGCCACCATACGAGATGCTATACGGTAGGAGATGCAGAACACCCGTTTGTTGGGTGATATTGGTTAAAAGGAATTGGGGAGCGTCGAGGTAATCGAGGCTACGACCAAGAAGCTTGAAAATATTAAAGCCTTGATGAAGGCAGCCAAAGATAGACAGAAGTCGTATGATGATAAACGACGCAGACCGATCAAGTTCCAGGTGGGAGACTGGGTTGTGTTAAAGGTGTCACCTTGGAAGGGTGTTATCCGATTCAGGAAGCGGGGCAAGTTGAGCCCAAGGTACATAGGCCCGTTCTGAATCATTGCTTGAGTGGGAGAGGTGGCCTATAGGTTGTAGTTACCAGATGAGTTAGTGGGATTCACCCGACATTCGATGTATCTCATCTGAGAAAGTGTTTAACTAATAAAGACATGATCGTTCCACTAGAGGATATCAAAGTAGACGAAAGGCTCAATATATGGAGCAACCAGTGGCAATCATCGATCATAAAGAGAAGAGACTGAGGAATAAAGTGGTTTCTCTTGTATGTCTATGGTGGAAGCACAGGAAGGGATCTGTGTCTACATGGGAGACTGAGGAGGAGATGAGGCAGCATTATTCTCATCTGTTCGTGGAATAAGGGGGGTGGACTTGTAACACCCAGTTATTTTAAAAAGACAAGACATGAAGAACAAATGAAAGAAAAGCAATAAAGTCCAAGTGGAAGGACTAAAAGTGTCCAAAAGGACAAATCTTTGAAAAAGTTGGTGTAAAGGTGGGCATGGCCGCCCACCCTCACTTCACATCACCATTTTCTTTCGGTTTTAGAGAGAGAGAGCAGAAGAACTCTCGGCTGAAGAAAAGAAGAGAAGAAGAAATCGAATTCAAGGTAAGAATTCGTGGTTTTTAAGTGTTTATGATGGGATTTATCTCGGTTACATGCTTATGTGCTTATGTGGTTGTGTTTGCTTGGGTGTGTGTGTTTGGTGTTGTTTTTAGGTGTTTGAACTCATTTGTAAGCGGGTTAGAAAGGAAGAAACACCCAAGTTGAGTTCTAGACCCTGGTTTTTGAACTCATTTGCATCAGGTGAGTTCTAGACCCTAGTTTTTACTTGTTTTAAACTATCTTTGGGGCTGAAAATATATTAAAATGATTTTCAAATGTTTATGTATGTTTATCCATATGTAATGTGCATGTTGGATGTTGGTTCTTGAATGCTTATAGGTTATTCCTGTTTAGAATAGCCATGTTAAGCTTAGAGCAGATGGGTTTGATGATTGGGTTTGAAAACATACTAGAAACACGTTACACAAAAGGTCCATGTGCCTATATAAGGCTCATGCGCTTGAAAATGCCTGAGAAGGATTTAAGTGTAATCCATGCACTTGAACAGTAGCCCATACGCCTAAGATTACCTTAGAAATGTTTAAGTTTATCCCATGCGCCTGAACAGTGGTCCATGCGTCTGGAAATGTTAGCCGGACGACTAAGTGTAGAGCCATGCGCCCCAATAGTGCCCATGCGCCTGAATAGTTCATGCGCCTAAGTGATAAATGATTAAGTGTTGGCTGATGCGCCTATATAGTGATGAAACGCCCAAACAGGGCTCATGCGCCCAAATAGTGCCAAAGCGCCTAAGCACTTAGAAATTTTTACAAAATTTTCTGGGAGTCTGTGCTTTTAGGGTTTGACCGAGGGTTGACTGGGGCTTATTTATGATGATGTTTCATGCATGGTTATGATTGTTCCTTATTATTATAATTGCTATTATTATTATTACTTATAGTATGTGACTTTATGTGGTATGTTTATTATCGTAACGTAAAGTATATTGTAATAATAAAGAGAAAGAGCAATAAAGAAAAGAAGAGGAACATTAATAAAATGTTAACAAGTCTTGCAAGCTTATAGGAGTGACATGACCATGTTGTCGTTAGCTCGACCGTGTTGCGGGTTAGCTACCCCATATTGTACACGGACCAGGACCTTTGTACCGTGTCCTGGGTGATTGGGTCGGCCTTGCATACAGTACACAGCACCCTTTCGAGGAATACAGTTGACCCTTTCGAGGGATACAGTTGACCCTTTCGAGGGATACAGTTGACCCTTTCGAGGGATACAGTTGACCCTTTCGAGGGATACAGTTGACCCTTTCAAGGGATACAGTTGACCCTTTCGAGGGATACAGTTGACCCTTTCGAGGGATACAGTTGACCCTTTCGAGGGATACAGTTGACCCTTTTGAGGGATATAGATGGCCCGTCACCTGTTTTCCCATCGCGCAAATAGTTGGGGTATTGCTCATTGGTCCATACAGAAAGTGAAAGATAAAGATAAAAGTTTACAAAACAAACAAGGCATACAGTAAAGAGAATGAACAGTATTTGTTCATATAGTTAATGTGCGCTCGCATATACAATACAGAGTTGTATTTTATAGAAAAGAGTATTTTTCATATACAACATATAGAAAGTATTTTATTACTTTTAAAACTAGAACTCACTCAGCAACGCTGACTTTTATACATTTTCAGTTGGCAGGTAATTATTGCTGAGGATGGCACGAGGGTGAAGCTACTCGGCAGGAAAAGACTGACATCCATTCATATTCTATGTTGCTGTTGTTTTGTAATGCAGTAAAACAATTCTTTTGTATACAGTAAAATGATGACGTATTGCTTAACACAGTGTTCTAAATAAAATGAATGGTTTTTGATAAATTGTTTTTCTTCTTAAGTTTGTATAATTCTAATATATAGTGTTTTTAACTGCTGTGATTGACCAACTGTGAGGTGCCCGGGAACGGGGCCTTACAGTGATGAATTCATGAATACATTGGGTGTTTGATAGATTTTGGAATGTACTTTTCAAAAGTGAAACTTTATTTGCATAAAGTTTGTAAGATGATAGTTTGAGTATGTTTGGGATATTAGGAGCATGTTAGTATGTTCATGGATGATTTCTAATGTGGTAGAATATGTTAATTTAGTTGTGTGGACTTTGATGATCATGTATGATGTTAATGTTGATTTGTAGTTAAGACATCATGTTTGGGACTAGAAATTGATTATTGTGGTGTATGTTAAATGCAATGAATATGGTTAATGAATACGATTGTGATCATCATACACGCGTGCGAATCTGAGGCCCCTACTTAGTAGGATTGGCAGGGTTTAGAATGTGAAGTTGTGAGTGGCTTCACATGGCATGTTAGTTATGTTATAACTAGTGGGCATGTTGATGTTTTAGATTCGCCTGATTTGTATGATATTTGGTTGTATGATGATTTAGGTAATGCATGTGGATAATGTAGCATACATGTGATCCATTTGAATGTTAACTATGTATGATGTGTGAGTATGCTTGCTTAAATGGTTTACAACACATAATGTCACCAACGGGTCAAACGGGTCAACTGGGTCAAACGTGTTTGTTTTCTGAAACCTTGAGTATTTGGTTGTAGTGTGCTTAGGGTTCTACATGTTCTCTGTTTACACATACTCATGTACTTATATGATCTAGGTAACCTCCGAAGGTTTTCTGTCCACTCTTTCTTTCAAGT